>JANHGC010003559.1:26276-41057 GCA_027560395.1 Boaedon fuliginosus
TGATTGTTAGCCGCCTCGAGTTCCCCTTTGGGGTGAAGAGAGGCGGGGTATAAATTTAATAAATAAATAAATAAATAGGTACTGAGAACTAATATTGTGGGTGGCAGTGAAAGAGTTGAAGGCAGGATACCCGGGGAGGGCTCTGTGGTGCCCCCTTCCCTTGGGCACATGCCCTAAACACATGCTCATTTTGTTTAATGGTTAATCCAGGGCTGAGTAAAGAAAAAGAAAATAAAACCATTGTGGATAGAACAACATCACACTGTGTCTGGTAATTTTTTTATTTTATGTCTTTAGTGCCCCTGAAAGTGCCCCTGTGTGATGATTTGGAGTTTGTATTTACTTTTTCCAAGCCCATACACAAGAAGACTTCACCTGGTGAGGGCCCACAGGGTCGGCCTCTTCCAGGTACCATAAGCCAAACAATGTCAACTGGCGGTCCCACAGAGGAGGGCCTCTGGAATGAACTTCCTCTGGGGATCCGAATCATTCCTGACCCGGGGATCCTGGGGATCCTCTGGGGATCTGAATCATTCCTGACCTGTTAACTTTCCGCTGAGCTCTTAAAACATGGCTCTTTCAGCAGGCTGGACTAGGTTAATACCTGAAGATTGTTTTTTAAGGGGTTTTTCAAGGGTTTTAAATATGTTTTAATTATTGTGAATTATTTTTACATTTTTTTATTGCTGTAAGCCGCCCTGAGTCCCTAGGGATAGGGCGGCCTATAAATTCTATTAAAATAAAAAAATAAAATAAAAGACTTTATTCTGAAAACAAGGAATTGGCCTTGCCTCGTCCCCACAAATATGGTATTGCTAATTGCTAATGCAAATTCTATTGATATAACCCCCAAACAGGGCTGGATAAATAAACCATGGTGATTGGGTTGTCTAGGCATTCCTTGGTACAATTAAGCTATATTTAATGTGCTATGCACATGTGTTTTAAGTGTGAGCCTACCTGAGGCAGTTCATAATGTTCACCTGTGTCTTATTTAATAAACCGCATCTAGCTTGAATTAGACAGCACCAGAAATAAAGACCTCTTTTAAGGAGCAGTATCAGAAAATGATAAAATCTTGATATTGCTATTGCTAATCTCAAAATACTGTGTTTCTTACTCTCTATAATAAAAGTGGTTGCTGTAGTTCCATGAAAATACTACTGCAGTTATAGAAATGTTATTTGAGAGTATTAATGGTTTTTAGACTTCATTATTTACTTATAATTCCACTAAACAAAAATATTGTGGAGAGCAATGTAGTACTGCTAAAGACAAAGCACAAGGAATAATTATGGATGCATAAATAGGCAGAATCTAGCCTGCAAACACTCCCTTTTTCATATTTTAGCTGATGGGCCACTTTTATCAAGTAAGTCATGGAATAGGTTACAAAATTCAGGTGGTTTATGAATAAAGGTTTTTTTGACACACTTCTTTTTGGCTTTTTTCCTTTTACCTATCAATTTACATGTGTATGTATTTCTGAATGTGTTTATTTATAGGGAATAACAAAGAGAAGCATAAAATTTTAAAAGCAATATGTTTTGACTTCCATCTTCTTAAAAAAATCTATTTTATGCTGGAATAGGCCTCAGCCTGGATGATGTTATATCCAATCCTTCCTCTACCAACTAATGCCCCTCTAGGAATATTCCATCTTTGCTGTTTTGTAATTCCTACATTGACTCGAAACTGTTTTTGATTCACATTAGTTGAACAAAAGAAGACAGAAGCCAAAATATTTTGCTTTTAAACTTTCATATTTGTTTCATTAGTCGTTCTGGAAAAGCTGTTTTTTCATATTAACTATTTCCTTTTCAGATCCACAATTTATACTTTTCAAATTCTGTTTGGTATCTTAAATATTTCTTGTATACTTTAAATATTTGATGTATAGACATTTCAAATTTGTTGATTCTGTAAGACACAAGAGATAAAATTATTGCTATGGGTAGGTGCTTTGTATTGTTTTGGAATCACCACTTTTGAAAATCAGTACCTAATTTCTTTGATGGCATGGATAAACATTAGAGATTACATTTTCAAAATACTGCTGGGGCAAAATGCTTATTGACCTTTAAAAGAGAAGGTCAACTTTCTACATCAGAAAAGATTGCTGTACTGATAACTCTTGGATCCTGTTCAAAATCTTGACTTTTAAACAGTCATGATTGGTAGCTGTTCTTGACTTTCAAGGTCCTTTATCAGTTTGGCACAAAGCCACCCAGAGTCACCTTGTAGGGGAGATGGGCAGCATAGAAATTTAATAAACAAACAAACTGCCCAATTGACTACAAACCTTGACACTTAGATCCTCAGCCAAGATCCTTCATATCTCTGTGGGCACCTGAGATATGGTGGTTAATTATCAGGAAACTCTTGAGTTTGACATGTTCTGTGCTATATTCACTCTGTATTTCAGGTAAGGGAGAAGGCTTTTTGTTAAAACTTGAAAAGTTCGGGATTTTTTTTTAACTCAGCCTTCTTCTACTTGGGGTAGCTGTGGACCACTGTCCTCAGACAGAACTGCATAAGAGTATTTAGCTCACATCTGAAAGTAATTTTCAATATTTTATGGCTGTGTTCCATTATTGTGATGTAGTGGTTAAATATCGGACAGACCCCAGGAATATCCAAGATTTTGTCTACCTTCAACTATGCAAATATAGTGAGTTTATGCCAGCCACTCTCTTAGCTACCTTATTTCATGTAGTTGTGGGGAAAAAAGTAAGTGCCATTAGTTTCCTGAACAAGAGATTGAATGTAAACCAATCACATATTTTACTCATTATTTTACAACCGTAATAAACTGGATCAAAGCTTACTTTGATATATTATAATTTAGTATTTGTCCCGGTCATGAAGTTATGAAATCATAGTTTAAGACAGGGCTTAGTCCTAATCCACAATTAAGTTATAGAATATTAGGTGAACAAGGCCAATGAAACAAAGATAAGTAAAATCCGAACTCTTATTGCATTCACGGTGCACATATCAGTGTCTCGGGTCTGAGTCAAGACCAAAGCGGTCCAAAACCACGAGACCGCCACATTCCTAGCGTTAGTGTGGCTTTTCGGGTGTTTCCCCACAAATTTTCGTCCTTCGGTCACTTCGATAGGAGATCGCCGCTGCTCCCGGAAATGAATGCGCAGGGCACACTTCGTAGCCTGAAACCCCACCGAGACCCCATTATTTTGCGAGCATGCGGCTGCAGCGAAAAGATCGCCGTTTTTGGTAATCAAAAGCCTGGGCCAAAAGCAACCGATTACCGAGCAGCCCTTCTCTGCCATCTTCCTCACCGTGCGATCGGCGGCTGCGCTTTTAAAGGCAAACAACGACGCCTGTGAGTGTTTCACGCAGCACTTCCGTGTGAGTTCCCTCCGCCTTGAAGCTGGCAGGTTAACTTGGTGCAGCCGCCGATGATCCTCCTCCGTCCTTGAGGCCCACTGCTGGAGCCCTGACGTGAACGGGGAGGACAGACCAGACCTGGGTTCTTGTGAAATACACCATTTTTTTTCTCTTTAAAAAACAATAACAACCCACCACTTACTCTGCCAGAATTGAGCTCCCAAACCCTTCCCCACTCCCCGGCCCAACCCCACCGCCCGAGGAAATAGGTGGGTAATCTCTGCTGGCTTGGAAAAGGAGGGGGTTGGGAGAGTAGCTGCTCCTGCTCTACCGCCGCCCTCTTGCCTGGCTTTGTCTCCTAAAACGGATTGCCTCGAGGAGGCCTCGGCTTGGGTTTTGTTTTTTGGCCGGGAACTGGGAATGGTGCGCGCGAAGGCGCGAGAACGCGCGCGTCAAGTGTTTTCCGAAGCAGCTGGTGCGGGGTTAGTGGTGGTGATGAAAGTGGAAAACGGCCCGAGGGGGGGGGGGAATACGCTGCGGTGACATGACGTTAGGCACGTCCTTCTCTGAAATGCTGCCGTTCTGCTTTCTCCCATTCCTCGTCTTTTTTCATTTAGTGCTTTTGCTTTAATGGAGGCAGATTTTAGGCCCCGGCTTCTTGTTGCTTTTTCAACTTTCCCCGGCGCCGCACTCGACTTCCCTCCGTTTTCTTTCCCCATCCGGGCCTTGCTAGTGCTTCCTGGGGGGAGGTAAATAGAAAATCGGAAACGGTGCTGAAAGAGGCATAGAGTATGCAAGCGTACTAAAAAAAAAAAAGAGAGAGAAAGCATATCCTTCCCTCTCCCCAATACCTTCCGTGGAGGGAGTATCCTACCAAAGACTTTACAGGACTTGTATTCCTTTTTGTCTTATTCTGAAAGAACTGCAACTCCAAAGGGACTCTGAGCCAAAGAAATAAGCAGGACAGTTCTGATTGGTACTTGAACTGGATACCTCCAGGAAATCCTAAGGCTTAGACTAGACTTGCAAATTGAGGGTACATCAATTAGAAGATGCGTTCGAAAACTACTGTTTTTGAAGACACTGGGAATGGAATTTCACTTGAAGGGCACCTCCTGCTCACTGTAATTGCTTTAGGAAGGTGAGAGGTATGCCTTCCCGTTTGTTCTGGGAACTGAAGGATGCATAATAGTGTGGTTGCAAGGTAGATTGATTGACAAAGTTGCCAAATGCACTTTAGCTTAGCATGATGTGTAAATGGAGCCAAAGTCATGGTTCTATATCTCATAAACCCTGAGAACAGGACTGAGTTTGCAGGGGTAAGTAGATCCTGCAAACTTAGTATTACATGGATATCTCCTTTTGTTAGAACACAGAAAATGAAATGTTTATTATCCATTCATAAAAATTGTGAAAAAATTACGAGAACACTAGACTGTTCTTTCTGGCTTGTGAATCACACATACTCTGGAGTGGTGGTACCTACGTTGAAAAAATAAAATTATACTTTTACGTTGTGGAAGCTAATACATTTCCTTTATCCCAGAAATCCACTTGTGTGTTGATTTTATGAGTCTGTTTTATAGATCCCACAGGAACTGTAGACCATGGAGAAAATCAATATGCAGCTCCACAGATTTTCCCAAGTAATCCCTTATGGTTTGCTCTCATTTCATTCTTGTAGAATTGTTTTTCAAAATAATTTTTTTCTTCTGTCCCTTTAATTTTTACCTATTTACTTATTTTTCCAGGACATTTTTAATTTTTCTGAAATTTTAAAGACCAAAAAAGAAAACAGATATGCTGCAGGGTACTAATTATCAACCCAGACAAAACCTATGAATCTGATTGGTGGCTACAGTTCATTGTTTATAAGTATTTTATCTGCCCCCCAAAAATCCCAGAACTGAGTGGGGATAGAAGAAAACCATCCAGTTGTTGGAAGAAAAATCCATCTGGTTCAGTTCCAAGTTGGAACTAACATGGAGACTGAATGGAAAAAAAGTTTATTTATTGATGAAGCAGAACCATCAGCAGTGTGTGATTCTGGATCAACTGCCCCAGAACCACAAACCCTAGTGGTTCTGTTTACCAGTAAACATAATTTTTCATTCCAATCAGCCTCCATGTGTTTCCAGCATCTTTCTCCCATCTTGGAACTGAACCAGATGGATTTTCCTTCCAACACAGTAAATGCTTATGTTCTTTACAGCAGCTGTTTTGTAACATTCTGTCATTTTGCAAGATCATCCATAAATACGTCCCCGCAGTTCCAGTTAGTGGCCATCAGATTGAAAACATTTTTTAAGTTTTCTGACGTTACTTCTTGAAATAAAATTAAGGATTTGATATACTTTTTTAGACTAATATACAATACTGTGCATTTTGTGGATCAATCAAATGAAAATGCATTTGAGCCATAAAACCTTATAATAAAAGTGGGTATTCTGTAAAGTGCCCCAGATCTGTCTGCTACAGTGACCATCTCTTTGAAAACTTTGAAAGAAATGTTAGTACTGCAACAAAACAAACATTTAAATGTTTCTACAAATTCTGATTATCTTACCTGGGTTTTGCACAGCACATCTAGCTGTGCAAACTTATCTATCAGAAATTACACCCACTAAATCCAAGGAAGCAATGATGATAAATAGCATTGCAACCCTAACATTCAAAAGCAGCTGAAGCATGGAGAAGAAGAAAAAGAGAAGCAAAAAGAGAAGAAGAAAACACAAAAATGAGCCAGTTTCTCATTTATTTATATTTCGTATTTAGAAATTGCCGGTATAGCTCACAGAGAAAATTCCAACATTTCTTTAAAGCTAAGAGCAAGAAAGAAGAAAAGGGAAGTCTGACCCTCCCTCCCAGTTGGGGATGAAAATTGAAGTTGTAAAGTCAAAGGAGCCTCTTTTTCTATAGAAAGAGACTGAGGAAAGCAGCCAGCAGCTCTGGGAGAGGGAGAGAGAGTCATTTATTGTAGGTGGTCCTAATGAATCTGCCTTTTAAAGGAAACCAGTGAATTCCCAGGAAAGGAGGGGGGGCGGGAATGGTGTGAGCCACTCTCATCTCTGCAGCAGCTGGGCGTTTCTGTGGTGGAGGAAGGGGAGGAGAAAAGGGTGGTGGTGAGGCAGTTTTTGACCCTCCTCTTTCATTGATGAAATTTAAACCCTTAGGTTTTTACTTCGAACACAGTTTCTCTGAGTCATTTATTTCTGAAGACAGGTTATAGGAAGAGAGCAGGGAACAAAATCCTGATGAAAATCATTTTTTTACGGGGTGGGTGACTAAAACGATTATGATTAGGACTTTTATTTTTTTTCTAAAAGAGCATTCTGTTGATATGTAAATTTTGAATAACTGAGGGAAGAATCTGCTACATCAGGAGAGAAGTCACTTAAAAAAAAAGCTCTTATTTTTCTGAGCATTTCTGGCATATTCTGAAGAAGGTGGTGTTTTAGTTTTTCTATATTTATACAAGAAGAGTATTTATTTTCATAAGATACAAAATGTCATCATTTGCAAAAGGTAAGTGTAAGCATATTAAATTCTTTAGTGCCAGAAACTGCATGATGTTTGTGGCTGTGTGTGTGTGTTTGAAATAGAGCTGTGCTGTGGCTCACAGGCAGCTACAGAGATAGGATGATCAGAGGGTGTTTAAAAGGGGTATCAGTTGGATTAACTCAGCAATTCTCTTGTTTTGAGGGTTGCTTAGGTGATAGCAAAGCACTGCCAGTCTCTGTGTGTGTGTGTGAGAGAGAGAATGAGAATATGTGTGTGGGAGGGGGATTATGAGAGTAGGATTCCTTTTCTTTCTCCAAATGTTAAAGACTAAAACTAGACTGAGGCAGTGGGAGCTGCTTACCCTCAGTCTGGTAATTTAAAGAAGGGTCTGTACTGAGTAGCTTATTAGCTGGCCTTCCATTAACATTGGTGACATAAGTGGTTATTAAAACTACATTTCTCCCAGGTATTTTATGACTGCATGTCTGCATACGTGGTTTGAAAACCCAGTATTGTGAAATTGCCCACAAGCAAACATTTTAGCTTGATGACTGATGCATTGCTGTGACAAGGAAATAATTGAATAGTGTGCTTGTTTCACCGAAGTAATCTCATCTCTATTTTACGCCTCAAACCAAATATATGAAGCCTTCAGTATTAGAAAGGAAAGTATGTAGACTATTTCAAATAGGCAATACAGAAAACCAGGTGGCAGTTTAGTTCTGAGTTCTACTATCTATCCCAGTATAGTGTGAATATATCTGGTGGATTATAAATATAGAACAATCTTTGTAAAGACTGAGCGAAAAGCTAAGCACTGACATGACTGATCCTTAAAATAGACTACTTGAAAGTTGATCTAATGAACTCTGCACAGCAAAACAAAAACAGCCCCCCACACCAATAAATGTTATTTTGACATTTGGTGTTGCTATTTTTTAAGTCCAATACTGGAGGAGGCCATTTTGTATAAAAATGGATTTCATTATGTTTTCTAAAAGTGTCTGTTTTATAATACAACATGCCTCACTTAAAAGATAGTCTTGGTTGTAGACACTATTTTTTTATATTTCTCCTTTCGGTACATTCATAGATTATGTTGTTGTAAACACATTAAGTATTAGTAATTGCTAATATAAGTTTAAACTTTTATGGCCAGAATGTAACAAGGCACTTTTCTGTACTATCTAGCATTTTTAGTGGAGCGTCAGATTTTACTTTTCTTTTTAATGCATTTAAATGTATGTACCTTAATATCTTACCTGCTTTTTTTCATTTTGTTACTGCAAAATAAAATGGTGCTTTTCTTTTGCCTCCCAAATTTTGGCATACAATTTTAGGATGAATTGGGGTAATGGAAAGGGATTTGGCACACTACAGCTTTCTATCCTTTTGCTAAGCTTTTCACATTATCAAAGATAAGCTTTGCCAGAAAATCACATTATCACTTAGCAAATCTAGGCCACTCTAATTGGGTTAAAACTAAAAAGTGTTGTCTATGTGAAATAATTTTGTTTATATAAAAAGATAAATCTAAAATACTTAAAGGCAGTACATATGCTGGATTTCTCCCCCCCCCCCCCAGATGAATACATTCAGGTTTGATGCTTAAGGTAGTGGGTCTGAAAGTCTGTGGTCCACGTATTTCTATTATTAACAGGAAAGTGGCAGAATTGAAGAGGTTGTGCTGCACAGAAATAATGTTGAACATCTTTCAGCAATACATAATCCAGTCATAATTTCTTATAAATTGCTAAAGCAAATTACATAGGTACATGGTAGAATTTCTAAATCCATATACTGTAGATTATAACTATATATTTTAAATGGGTTACATAAAACTGTTTAAAATGGAATTAAATTAAAATGAAATGGAGTATATTGTTGACAGCTTGTCCAAGAGAACTTGGATTCTTTCCTTCTAGAGCAAACAGACATGCTGTCTTTTTAGGTAAAAACAAAAAGGATAGTACTACCCACCTAATTATATGTAAAGTAGCTTACTGGATCCCAGTTTCAGATTCTGTACCATGAAGATATACTGTAAATACAGCTATGTTCCTTGTCATGTTCCTTACATCTCTTCTAGATACATACTTTTCTCCTCCTTGCGTATCCCTCAGTCCCAGATAGATTTTGTACTTTTAATATGCCAAGATATGTTCTTCTACTTACTTAATTTTAATACATTTGAATAAAATTTACAGCAGTGATACAGAACCTGATGTGACCAGATTTCAGCTCCCATCTGTCCCAATTAGCATGAATCATGGCAAAAGATTTTGGTAATTGAAGCCCAGCATACACATCTAATCCAATTTTGGGTTCTCTTCCCCTAGCCTAGTCTGACCAATTAGAGAGTGAAACTGGGTGTATGCTTTTCTTTCTCTAGCCTCACCATTGTTTTCCTTCTCCACACCCCACACCCCCACCCCCCAATCTCATATTGTAACTCAATACCCTTCCTTTCACCATAGAGTCAGAAGCATCACCCTGTGCTGTGTTTTTTTTAACAATCTAGGACTAAACCAGGCTGATTAGCATAGTACTGCGGTACTTTCATATACTGTACCTCTTTCATTTTCTTCTCTTACAGTTGAATGTAAACAAAAGGAAGTCTTATGTAACATTTATCAAAGTGCAGTTTTGTTTAGTGAGAAAACAAAGTTCAAAATGGACTTTGAGAAAGGCAGAGTTGTATAATAAGTATGGCACTTTCTTTGTTCACAATTTAGTTGCATTTGAAAGCAGTTGAAAGGTATCATATTACTTTGTTTTAACTAAAAAGTCAAGGTAGCATATCCCTCTTGTCCAATTTCATATTGGTATTATATGCCTCCAGGGTAAAGAATGGTACTAAAAGCACGAAAATATCTTGAACTTTTGATTGGAGCTATACTGCTTTGCTCTCCAGTTGACTCCATTCGAAAAATCTTCAGAGTTTCAGCTGCGGTGGGAACTGTGCCAGTTCTTTCCTTATGATCTGGAAATAGATAAAGCAGACTGAATGTGGGATTTCTAAAATAAACAAAAATCCTTATCTTTTTGTGTTTCACAACTTTATTATTTCAAAATTAGTTCTTCAGAATGGAATGTCTGGTCCTTTTCCTTTTGTTTTATTCTCAAGAGCTTGTTACTAAATGTAGGATGGTTAGAGAGTCCTTACCTTGTTTGTTTATACCTGAGCTCCATAGTCTGAGTGTAAAACCGGGACATATTTTTAAAAATTCTATATATTCTTGAGTACAATGTTAACTTTTGCAATAACTGTGATGAAACAAGTCTTTCTTCCTAAATATGTTCAAACTTTTTTACTTGCCTGCTTCACTACATTTGCTAATCCTTTCGGGCAATAAGGGCGTCATCGTTTTATTGCTACATTGGAAATGAGACATGCAGTTGGCAAAAGCAGTAGGGAAGGCAAACAGTTGAAACAAACCTCGTTCTAAGATCATTTTATCTGGCGGTTGTAACTTCCAGAGTTATTTTTGTGAGACTGGGGCATAAATCTGTTGTGTAGCTACTAAGAAAGAAAGCTGGTTCTACTTACAATGAAATTAAAAGACATTTCATTACCCAAAACAAAACTAAATATATTCGCTGTGACATCTGCAGTTGAATTTAAATGTTTCTTTTCTAATTTGGGATAGATTTACATAATATACTTTATAGGTGTTTCCCCTAACAATTTTCAAGTATGAATATAGCAAACCTGCTTCCAAACCTAATGAACGTATCCTTTTTAAACCTAAGATATCAGCCTTTCGCAGCCCAGAAGCAGAAAAGGGTGTTCAACTCCCACCATGTCTAGCTATCTTGAGAGCCAGAAATCCAACAGATCTGGAAGGCTTCATCTTAGGGAAGAAATCTTATCTTTATAATGAGGAAAATGATTCATTAGTATGTGACACATGCACTCAATGCAGTTAAAATATTAAGCAATTGTATTTTTGCAATCTGAAAACAGTCTGACCATTCCAGCCCTGATATTTATTATTACGTTTCAATAGTTGCAATTATGATTATTAGTATATATAATTATTAGTATAATTATTATTACTACTAAACTAGTTATTAGTTTTAAATTAGTTATTAAATTAAATTAGTTTGAAGTGGCAAAATGTAAATAGAACTCTTGCATAGCATTATTCCTAGCTGATACACTTTCAGTGTTAACTATAGCACATACAGAGTTATATATAAAGAACTAATAGAATGCCTTTTGTTTTGTGAAGATTTACTTGTTGAATGAAAGTGCTACTTTGATAACAAGGTGCTCTACCTGTATTATTACATAAGTGGAGCTTTTGTGGAAAGCACTTCTTGATTTGTTATTTTTGTATTTTTTTATAACTTTTCATCTGCTCTTGTTGGTCCATCAAACCTCTGGAGCAGATTTCAAAGATTGGAAAATACGACTTTACTCCCTTAGTGTAAGTATTACTCCATTAGTTTAGTGTAAGAACTGAAGAAGCTTCTTGGATTGAAATGTCTTCAAGAAAAAACAAAGAAAGCCCAGCTGCCTTTTGAAAAGCCCCTTTGGGACAACCATGACTTGGATGACCGAGAATCTCCATAGACATTAGCGTAACTTCTTTCTCAGCAAACAAGAACCATTGGCTATAGGTCATGGTGTTGTTTATATTATCACTAGCTGATTACCCAGCCTTGCTCTTTTTTTTTAAAGAAGTATATTTGTGCCACAGTGTTTGCAGGCCTTCTGAAGCCCCCGAGGCCCCCTCCCACATCTCTGCTCCTGCAAGGCCATCTCAGAGGAAAGGCAGCCAGGACTTGACAGGGGCACTGGGCTGCAGCTGTTTGCGGGCCTTCTTAGGCCCCCACTGCCCCCTCCAACATCATAGGTGACCTTGGCGAGGTGGACTACTCCGTGTGTCTTTGGCCTGTTGCCACTGGGGCAAATCTGGAATTTATATATATAAAATATGGTGCCTCAGGCGTTTGAATATGGTGCCTCAGTCTGTTTGAAAACTGCACACGATCAGTAGAGAGAGGCAAAAACTGCACATGCTCAGTAGAGAGTTGCTGCTTGTTCATTAAGAGTGCCCTCTTTGCGCCCCCAAAAAAGGGGCAAAAAGGCCCCCTACCCTTTGGTGACCCCGACAGTCCTGATCTTACTATGCTTACCTATCTAACTGCCAAATTTGAGCTAGATTGGTGCAGGACTGAAAGTTTGTATAGAGCACATACAAATATCCACACCCCACTTCTCTTTTATAGATATAGATTAAGCTTACATGCCATTCAAATTATCAACTCCAAACAAGTTACTGCCATGCAAAAGGATTAAAATAACCAACAATAATAAATTATTCATATACTGAGGAATCATAATCTCATATACACATATATTCTTACACAAGTGGACTGCCTCTAACATAATCTCCAAGGCTTATAAAAACAGCTGGGATTGATGCATTGTGGAATGCTGCTCTAACAATCAAGAAAGCCCATCTCCCAGAATCTGGTAGATTATATATTTTAAGAGAGTGAATCCTGAACAATCTTGCTCTTCCTGGTCTAAGTGGGTGGCCGGGGAGGCACTGGGAGCAGGCTGTCTCATAGATATCCAGGTCCACCTATGTAAAATCAGACAAGCAGAAGACTAGAGAGCACATCCATGGATACCAACTAGAAGTCAGAAGGCCCAAAGAAAACTCCTTAATTTCACAATACACGGACAAACTCAGCCAGTATTTCAACACCCTAGAGCAAGCTAAATGCACAAAAGAACAGTTAAGGAATTTCTGGAAGCTTGGCATTCAGACAAATCAGCCATCAATATAGAGATAAACTATACAACTACAAGTCAAAAGAGTCAATTAAAAAACCTTGGAAGGGAACAAAAAGGCTAGAAGCATGCCTTCCAGCTACCAATACCCAGAAAAGCAGGGATCAACACTAAACAATCAGGCAGATAATAACACTCTAATCAAGGAAACATCAGGTGATAACTATACCTCCACCAAGGTATGGAAGGACAAATTACTGAGGTGTCTGTAGCCTGTTTCATCACATCTTTCTAACTAAAGCAGAACTGCTTGAGAACATGCTCTTCAGTTAACTCTTTTAGTTTTCTCTGGTAGAAATGTCAGGAGACATTTCTTCGTAATCTAAAAAGTCACCAGCAAAATATTCCGAAGAACCACAATTCATCCTTCTACGCATTCAAGTTATGGACAAGTCAGATTCAATCTTTCTGAGATCTTTACAGCAGATCAAAATTGCCAAGGCCAGATCCTCAATATGAGTCCTTTTTTAAAAAAATTTCAACAATGTATGCACAGAAGAGTATCTTGGGAATATCTGCTCTTACAGCGATCTACTGAATATAAGCAAGATTACAGCACTGAAAGACTTTTAGGTTACACAATTGTTAGCCCAAATGTTCAGCAAAACAACTTCTATATTTTGCCCTATTTCAAGTTCTGTTTATATGGCTCTCCAAAGGAAAACTGGAAAACTCAAGATTTATTTATGTATTCTAGCTGCAGGTTGCTCTTGTTTTCCCCTTCTGTATGTAATTTATTCAAGTCAAGTCTACAAATTGAAGCGTACTCCAAAAGTGATCAAAATAAAAAAGAGGCACTTGTCCCAAATGGTTTAGATCTAAATTTCTAATGCGAAGAGATCAACAAAATGGAAGGCGATACCACCATGAAAATAAGGGATGACTGAAGAAATTTAATTTTATGCATTTACTCTTAGTTTCATAAGCAGGTACAGCCCTTGACTTATGGGAGAGACAGTAGTTGGAGGAATGGAAAAAAAAAGTGTAACTTGTTTTAACAAGCACATTAAAAAATCAAGGTTCTGGTCATATTAGCTGTGAGCTATTAGGAAGAAATACTTGAGCATCTACATTTATTTAAAAGAAAGTTCTCCATAAAATGCAGGACAACACTACACTAAACCATGATTTTGTTAACCATGATTGGATGTAGAAACAAAATTTGCTGGTTTACATAAACCACCAAATCGTAACTCATTTTTTGAAACAACAATGGCTGCAGTAATTTATGACCACAGCTATGGCCAGCTGCAGTGTCCCATGGTCACGTGACTACAATTTGTGACTTTTTTTGCTGGGTTTATAGTATTTTTTGCCAGTTTCCAGCAAAAAAAAATGTCTATTTGGAAGAATGGGTTCATTTAACAATCAGAGTGTGCTTAACAACTGCATGATTCATTTAACAACCACCATGAAAAATGTTGGCTGGGGAATTCTAGGAGTTGAAGTCCATACAACTTCAAGCAACCCAAGTTGGGAAACAATGCTCTACTTCATTTAGGTATTACCCAGCAAGTACAAAGTTTGCCTGCTCCCATATAAATAATACTAGTTAAGTGCTAGTATTTATGCAAAGGATAACAAGCAACTGAGGACTCAGAAAGGCTAACAGCATTTTTCCTAAAGAAAGCCCATGTCATCAGATGCCTCAACAATAAGATTTGTTAGTCTCCCAGCCAACTGTTTTTGCTACCACACCCAAACAAATTAAGTCTTCCAAAATTTACAAGAAATACTAAAGAATGAAGCTTTGACTAAGACACCCTGAAATCTGATGCGCTTACTTTCAAGTAAGTGCATCAGATTTACTTTTGCTGGAATTGGTCTGTCTAGTTTAATGAAAAGAAGGATTAGGGGTGGTATGATAGGAGTCTTCCAATATCTCAGGGGTTGCCACAAAGAAGAGGGAGCCAAGCTATTCTCCAAACACCTGAGGGCAGGGCAAGAAGCAATGGATGGAAATTAACCAAGGAGAGAAGCAACCTAGAACTAAGGAGAAACTTCCTGACAGTTACAACAATTAATCAGTGGAACAAATTCCAGTGTTGGAGAATCAGTGGTGATTCTCCAACACTGGAATTTTTAAAGAAGAAATTGCTCAACCATTTGTCTGAAATGGT
>JANHGC010003559.1:54872-75119 GCA_027560395.1 Boaedon fuliginosus
CAGAAGAAATAGCATTTAAGGGGGCCAGTCAATTCTTATTTAAATAGAATTTATTTATTTATTTATTTATTTATTTATTTATTTATTTATTTATTTATTTATTTATTTAAGCCAGATTTGTAGGCCGCCCAATCCTGTAGGACACAGGGCGGCTCACAAGAGTAATAAAACATAACCATAAAACATTAAAAGATTGATATAAAGCCTTAAAACATTAAAATCCCCTTAAAATTACTAAATAGTAGCAAAATAGTAGCAATAGTAGCAAAATCTTCAACCTGTTATATAGGATTTAAGCATTAATATTTAAATTACAAAGAAGACTTACATAACTACAATGAATAGAATTGTAAAAGAGATGTAGGTGAGAGAATGAGTGTTTTGAGACAATTCTTCTCTTTATGTTTATGGATTCTATTTTCTAATGCACTGTCCCCTCATGTGAAAAGCTGCATTTGGTCAGAGAAGAATAATAATGCTGTGTTTTCATTATATTTTGGTGTTAGTTTTCTTGTTTCAGCTAAATGGAATAGCCGAGATCATTTTTTCTCACATAGTTTCTCTTAGCTTTCTGTGATATTTGAAGAGCTTGGTTACAGTTCTCCCATGGAAAACCAGCTTTTCCCAGATATTTTAGTAACTCTAGACCTGTATGTACCCTGTTTCCCTGAAAATACGACCTCCCCTGAAAGTAAGACCTAGCTTGATTTTTACATGTGAACCCAATATACATGTGCCCCTAACTAATGGGTTAGTCAGTGGATGACGTCCCCCAAAAATAAGACCTGGTGCCTTTTTCGGTGGCAAAAAATATAAGACAGGGTCTTATTTTCGGGAAAACATGGTATTTTAAATTCCTTTTCAAAATCACAGTTCTCAATTATAAACTAAATATGAGCTTCTTGTTTATTAAACATACTGTAGTAAGTAATTAATGATTGATGTTTCCTCCAGACATTGAATTGATCCAGTGGTGCCTCACCTAATGTTTCAGCTGCTACCTTGAGGGCTTAATTTTTTTTTTCCAGGTATCCTCGAATTAATAAGGAGTCTTTACTTCCAGTAGCAAAAGATGTATCTTACTCAGGAGAGAACACAGAGGCTTGGTATCCCCCTGGCCATGGAGACATCTATGCAAGTTTCTACAATTCTGGATTGCTAGATACCTTTATTGAAGATAGGAAGGAATATATTTTTGTGTCCAACATAGATAATCTTGGGGCTACTGTTGATCTCTATATTCTCAATCATCTCATGAATTCGCCAAATGGAAAAAGATGTGAATTCGTTATGGAGGTCACCAATAAAACAAGGGCAGATGTGAAGGTAAAAATATTTAATTCAATTGATTTCATTGTATGTAAAATCTGTATACTTGAGTTTAGTGACAAGGATTGCTAAATCTATTATATTCTCCAGTTGCAACACTAGAAATGTATTTTTCCCACCCCATCCTTGATCTGTGAACCAGATCTGCAGTTCACTTCCTGTAGCAGGAAACAAGACACATTCTTACACATTAGTTTCACATACCCACTCATACTAATCCCTTTTCTACCTTCTACAAGAGTTCCCCTTGATCAGGGAAGAGAGGCAGGATATAAATCGAATAAACAAATAAAAAAGTACCTTCCTCTAGTGCTGAGATTGTTTCTGTACATTATGCATTTAGAGTTTTATATTGCTTGAAATCAACTACTTTCACCTTTTTATTCTCCTGAGGATCCAAGGATGGGCCTGGTGACATCACTTGGGCTCCGCCCACTGCTCAGGCAAGTCAGAACTTCGCAAGGGTGGAGCTCCTCTCCTTCTCAGTTCTTATTTGCCTCACTAGAGAGCAGTCAGACATTCCTCATCTCTTCGGAAATTACCAAAAAAGCATTTCTGCTGTTTAAAAAAAAAAAAAATTAAAAGGATTACGCAGCTGCCGCTTGCCTCCCAACGATCAGCTGTAGTTCAGCAGGTGAAAAATAGCGCGAATCGGGACACAGAGCACAAGGAACAGGTGCGTGGTGCGTGGTGCCCGGACCCAGGGGGCAGAGTGAAGAGGGGATCCTTTCTCCCTCGGCAAAGCCTGTTTTCAGCCAGAGAAAAAGACCGGCGGAAAGTTGGTGCCCGGGAAGTGGTGGGAAGCTGTTTCGGGCACCAACAGGGGCGGCGACGCCATTTTAAAGGGGAAGAAGATGCCGGTGGCCATTTTGAGGGTGGCAGGTGCTGCCAGCCATTTTGTTTGGAACCGCGTGGTGGCAGCCATTTTGGGAGAGGCCTCGGGCTGGCAATTCACCAATGCAGCCCGAGGGCCCCTATTGTAGACCACAGGACCAGACTGGGAAACCTTTGAAAGTCTGGACCTTGCAGCCAATGCTCACTATCCACTGGGTCTTCAAACCGTGAGTGAGGCCGGGGGGAAGCGGGCTGGCAAAGCCTTTCTTGCTGCCAGGGCCTTAAGATGGAAGATGGATAGTCTTCACACCTATCTGGACAGATAAGCCAGGGTTACAGGCCTAAACACATGCTGGCTTGTCCCGTGGGAGGTAGAAATCCTCCATAACTCCACCCTAAACACCATGCTCACATTGTTAGCTATTGTTTTTCAGGACCATGGATAAGCAGGAACCACTGGCTCAGGGGATCCCTCTACCTGCGACATGGGAAGAACTGGCTGCCATGATGCAGTCTATGATCCAGGCAGATATCACGGCCCTGAGCCAGTTATAAGAGGAGCCTCCTCGTAAAAAAGCCAGGGGGCCTGAAGGCCAGTATCCCTCTCCAAGGTCTCCACAAAGCTCTAGGAGGTCTGTATCCTTGGAACACCAGTCCCTTCAGGAACCCTCAGAGGACGAACAAGAGGGCCTCAGAGAGCCAGGGCAGATTAACTCTGAAGTATCTACCCCGGATGGAGACTCATCAGTGGAGGAAGAAGGGAAGGAGGAGGCCCTGCAACGGTGGTCCATGCGCCTTTTTGTTCCTGAGGCCTTCCCGAAGGTCCACAAAACTATCACCTCTACTCTGAGCCTGAAGGAGCCTGAGGAGATCCCGGTGGCTACTACTTCTAATCCGGAATTTGATCTGGACTCAGTCCTGCCCACTATCCGAGAAAGCCCAGCTTATTTTGAGTTACCCACTGCCTTCATGGACATGATCATGAAGGAGTGGGCCTCTCCGGGGTTCTCAAAGGACACAAAGCATCAACTTCCTGGAGCTGAAAACTGTGTGGTTAGCCCTGAGGAAACTGGAACCAGTCTTGCAGGCTCATCATGTCTTAGTTTTCACAGACAACATCTCCACGAAAGCACATCTGAACAGACAAGGGGGCACCAGATCCAGACAGTTCCAGAGACTGTCGAGACATATCTTCAGCTGGGCAGACGAAAGTGGCATCGCTAGTGGCAGAGTACATTCCGGGGATGGAGAACTCAGCAGCGGATTGGCTGAGCAGAGAGCATCTGGACGGGACGGAATGGAGGATCCACCCAGAGGTCTTCAGGGATCTGAATCAGTGGTTGGGTCTGATGGTTCTGGATCTGTTCGCTTGCCATCAGAATGCTCAGCTGCTGAGGTTTTTCAGCCGAGGTCCCCGCCCAGGCTCGGAAGGGGTGGACGTGCTACACAGAAGCTGGCCAAAAAGACTGCTGTTCGCCTTCCCACCCATCAAGCTGATCCCCAGGGTGGTGGCAAAGATTTGGCTAGAACGCGCAGAGGTAGTTCTCATAGTACCTTTCTGGCCCCGCAGGCCCTGGTTCACGGACCTTCGGGAGCTGTGCCTGTTTCCTCCACTGGTCCTGCTGGCTCGGATCTACTCAGCCAAGGTCCCATTTTTCATCCACAATTAGACACACTACATCTAACAGCCTGGAGATTGAGCAGAGATAACTAATTAACTGCGGGTACTCCAGCTCAGTAATTGACACTCTCATGGCAAGCAGGAGAGGTTCTACTAACAAGATCTATGCTTGCACCTGGACTGCGCTAGAAAAATGGTGTGGAAGGAGTTCTGTTTCCCCAGAAAAGCTCAAGGTTGCGAATCTGTTGGGGTTCTTGCAGTCGGGTCTTGAACAGGGTCTGAGCCCTTCCACCTTATGCAGACAGGTCTTTGTGATAGCAGCTGTGCTAGGTCATCCCAAGGGGCCAAAGCTTTCAAAGCACCTGCACATCAAAAAATTCCTTAAAGGCGTAGCCCTACTCCGGTAGTACGGGCTCCCTCCTGGGACCTCTCCATTATCCTACAGGCTTTATCAAGACCTCCGTTTGAGTCTATAGCAACCTGTCCATTAAAGGAGCTCTCCCTGAAAGTAGCTTTTTTGACAGCTATCGTTTCGGCTAAAAGAGTCTCATAATTGGCGGCTCTCTCAATTTCGCCTCAATTCATATTCAAGCATCATAATAGAGTAGTCCTAAGACCTGACCCCAACTTTATGCCTAAGGTTAACACTGTGTTTCACAGGGAGGCAGAGATGATCTTGCCAGATTTTTATCCCAGGCCGACTTCCAGCCAGGAGAGGGAGTGGCATCGTCTAGATGCTCGACGGGCCTTTCTCTTCTATTTGGATAGGACGGAGGTTTTCAGGAGGTTGGAAGCATTGTTTGTGCTCTTCCAAGGGAAGGGAAAGGTTATGAGGCCTCGCCTGCGACTATTTCTAAATGGGTCAGGCTTATATTATAACAGCTTATAAAGTTCAGGAGTTGATTCCTCCCCAGGGAGGCAGCTACATCAGCAGCCTTTAAGGCATGTCCTTCCCTAGAAAAAAATCTGTAGATCGGCTACTTGGGAGTTCCACCTAACACCTTTGTGTCTCATTACAAGATAGATACCTTTGCGGTTAGAGAGGTGGAA
Organism: Boaedon fuliginosus; assembly: GCA_027560395.1. Taxonomy (NCBI): domain Eukaryota; kingdom Metazoa; phylum Chordata; class Lepidosauria; order Squamata; family Lamprophiidae; genus Boaedon; species Boaedon fuliginosus. The sequence continues at coordinate 59,707 of JANHGC010003559.1, forward strand.
TTTGGCCGTAGTATTTTACAATCCATCACTTCTGTGGCTCGGTCAGCCCTCCCAGTTACAGCTGGGGCAGTGGCGCCCAAGTGACGTCACCAGGCCCATCCTTGGATCCTCAGGAGAATGGTTAATTGGTACACTTACCGTGAACGTCCATTCTCTGGGGATCCAGGATGGGTCCAGTGCCCCGCCCTTCTGACCTTGCGGGGTAGTGAGGATTGCAGAGGTATTTAATGGTCTTTTCAGGAGGGAGGGACCATCGGAGTTCTATTATTGGATATTATTATAGTTATGTTACTGCTAGTATATATCTGAGAAGGAGAGGAGCTCCACTCCTGCAGAGTTCTGACTTGCCTGAGCGGTGGGCAGAGCCCAAGTGATGTCAGCGGGCCCATCCTGGATCCCCAGAGAACGGAAGTTCATGGTAAGTGTACCAAGTAACCATTTTGCATTCCGTTGAGGTTCTCCTAAGTATTTATCATGAAAGACATAATTTGAGAGGATGCTAACTGGGAAAATACCTGATAAAAATGTTCAATTTTTTATTGCCTTTCCAACCACTTCCAAAATATAGTTTTTTTAAAAAGTGTTTTTCAAAAAGCAAAAGCATGCATGCAGTTACACTGCCTCTAAAGATGTAGTAGCTTGCTTCTGAATATTGCATAAAGAGTACATAAAGGAAAACAATGTGGGAAATTTAATCCCATTGAACTTAATACAATATAATTCCAAAAAGATATATAAAGAATTACATTACATTGCTGTGAGAAAAATAAAATAAAAGCAACTTTTTGTCCAATATTAAATCTATTACAACAGTGGACTAAATTATGCTGTGCCAAATATATGTGGGCTTCTAAAGTTAAAGTAATTGGAACTAGATCTCACCGAAACCAGTGGTACCAAATAATTGTTGTGACCAAAGCCATAAATTTCTTTAGACATTTATTTAGGCACTGTGACAGATTTCTATTTAATAAAGGCCTTCTTTACTTTTGCAGGGTGGTACACTTACACAGTATGAAAACAAACTGAGGCTAGTTGAAATAGCTCAGGTGCCAAAAGCACATGTCGATGAATTCAAGTCTGTTTCAAAATTCAAAATATTCAACACAAACAACCTGTGGATTTCACTATCTGCAATTAAAAGGCTGCAGGAACAGAATGCTATTGATATGGAAATTATTGTAAATCCAAAGGTAAGCCGGTAAATAATTGAAGTCTTTAATTGCAGTGGTGAGAATAACATTATGAGTCTTCTTGAGGTGATCAACTAGAGAGGTATTTCAAACTCTATTTACATTTATGGATCTCCTGTCTTCAAAATAGTATGTAGGAATTTATATGTATATCAGATCAATCTGGAAAAGTATTTCAAGAGCACATTAATAATTGTTAGTGTTTCTATAATTTTAGTCTATATTATTCTTGGAGGAATTCTTATTGTCTTTTATTTAAAATTCACGTTTAACATTTTTCAGATAAACCTACCTTTTAAAAATGTATTGTTTTCATTTTATAGATCACATAATAATCCTTAGAGAGGGAATATTCTCATCTCTTTAGGATGACACAATGGGAAATTATGCTCATTTTCATGTTCCTATCAACACTTAATCATGAAACAATGTCTAACTTATGTTGCTTGCTTGTTTGGAGAACTGTGGCAAACAGGGACATGAAAGATAAAACTTGGCTTCCCGTTTCCCAAATACATGGTGGCTGAAGAAAATCCCTTGTGTATGCACTGATTAAACCCTCTGTGTCTAGAATGACAGTTTTTCTGAGACATTTTTATTTCAGGCTTAGCAAACCTAAAGTTTCTAAGATCACTTGAATTGAATTGAATCTGTAAAACTCAGCTAGCTTAGCATATCCCATGATCTTGAACACTTTCTCTTCCAGACTTTAGATGGTGGTCTAAATGTTATTCAACTGGAGACTGCGGTTGGTGCTGCTATTAAAAGTTTTGAGAACTCTTTGGGAATAAATGTTCCCCGTAGCCGTTTCTTGCCGGTCAAGACCACGTCTGATCTGCTACTTGTGATGTCTAACCTGTACAGTCTTAATGCTGGGTCTCTAACAATGAGTGAGAAACGGGAATTTCCTTCTGTGCCATTGGTCAAGCTGGGGAGCTCTTTCACCAAGGTACACATAATTATTGAATTAAAAAAAAATTGTGTGAAAACAGACATTCAATCTATAAGCTAGTAAACTAGCTGCTGGTCTGCGGTAAATGCCTGCTCATTTGCCTGCGCCTGCGAGTACTAATGAGTAGCTCCCTTTCTTCAGCTTTGCTATCAGTTGTGGAGGACACTTGTTAATTAGCAGACGGCCTGACCTGCAACATAACATCTTCTTCCCTTGCTTCCAAACTTGGCCCAGGTTCCTCCCCAATTGACTCCTCAGAGTCAGAATTGGCTGCCAGCTCCGTTGAACGCTGGCGAGCCACATTAATCTAGACCTGGGCATTTTATAGCCTTCAGGCCACTTCTGACCTTTTCACTGTCCTTGTCTGGTCTGCGGTAACAATGGAGGAAGAGGAGGCGGCCTTCTCCAACAGCCGTAGTTTCTCATCAGTGCCTCTTGGGAAAATTATTTCCCTACCTTGGGTTAACTGTTGCATGATAACCAACCAGTTAGTAACAGACCAGTTAATTGCAATACTTATTTCAAAGTAAGCCACTTAAAAAATACATGGCCATCCCCAGCAATCCCAGAATATATTAGATTTGGGCCTGATTTAGAAAATGTTAAGAATGTGGTAGCAGTTTCTTCCCAGAAGCTTCCCCTTCCCATGCCAATTCATTGTTTCTCCCCCAAAACCAAAACAAGCATCCCTGATCCTTCCAGTGAGTAGTAGCATTTTGCAAGCTTCCAGAAGGTTGTAAGGCTAAGTTGAGGCCACTGAAGCTTCACAGTTATCATGGCATTCTAAAACTTTTAAAATTTTGTATTTAGGGTATAACGTTTGTGCCTTCCCACACTCATCCCAATAGGGTTGTTTCTTCAAAGTTTTTAATTATGGTTATCATTTTAATAAATTCTTAAACATTATAAAGGGTATTTTATTCCCTTTCCTCTTTACCTGTTCATTATAGTTTTGCCTTCCTTAAATCACTCAACTTTCCCATTCAGATAAAAGCCAACTTGGTCTAGTGGTTCAGGCACTAGACTTGAAACTGGGAGATGGTGAGTTCTAATCCAGCCTTAGTCATGGAAGCCAGGCAGATGACTTTGGGCCAGTCACTCTCTCTCCGCCCAAGGCACATCATAGGATTGTTACTGTGGGGAAAACAGGAGGACATATTTGCTGTTTTGTGTTATTCGTAAAAACAATGAAGGTGAGATACAAATTAAATTCAGCTAAGGTGAATAAAATAACTTAATTAAATGTAATCATCATGTAATCAGATGTGAATCAGAACGAGGAAGACAATTAAAGAGAGCTATATGAAATACTAAACTTTTAACTTAAAAGTTACAGATATAGTAGTGAACACTATACAGCCCTCAATGAACTGCAGATCAAGCTGTGTTTCAGATTCAAAAGTTATGACACTTCCTTAGGGCTTGTTGTTTTCCAAATTAAGAACTTTGCACTATGGTTTGCAGTATAATTCTTTGAATTTCATAGATATCGAACCCGAGGCTTTACATTCTTATTTTTTTTTAAGGTTCAAGATTATCTGAGGAGGTTTGAAAGTATCCCAGATATGCTCGAACTGGATCATCTAACTGTTTCAGGCGATGTCACTTTTGGGAAACATGTTGCATTAAAGGTTGGTCAATATGATTAACAATTTAAAACAATCACAAACTTTTATATACTTGAAATACTGCATTCTCAAGCAACACTATTTGACAAAATCTGCCAATGTGTTTAGAAGTCATCAGTGCATTCTTGCAATATCCATTTGCTATTGGGCATTCGGTAGATTACTTAAAATTAGTTAATTGTCTATTTTAAATTACTTAGTTAAATAACAGTCAGAAGTACTCTTGCGCAGAACAGCAAGTACAGATAAAGCACCTCCCTTTAGGCTGTTAAAGTAGTCACATGGTTTATGATTTTGCACAGCTGGTTCATAAACTGTTTTGTGCTGTCTCTGCATATGTATGCAAGCAAAGAAATAGTTTCATTTATGAGCTGGTTAAAATAAGATGTAAGTAGATTTTCCATTTCTAGATCTCACCATATTACTTCTGAAATTTTAAACTGTTTTTATGTAAATCTATTTCTGCTTGTTCCCATTTAGCATCCAATTTGTTTAGGTTCCTGAAGACTTCTAAACTCAGTTGCTGATGTTTTCTCTGCAATTCTTTAATTTCTTTTAACTTGATTATCTACTTGGGTTGTTAAGTTACTGTGTCTGCCATTAATGTCAGACTTAAAAGAATAAAATTTTGTTTCCAAATCTTAATGAATTAAGAACAACTATCTTCCATTGTATGGAGCAGAGGAATGAGGCTGGGCTTCTCCCAGTTTGGGTTGTCCTCTGTTATATATTCTGGAAAATGTAAAATATCTTATGCTAGCATTTTTCTTCATTAAAATCAGTCAGAGCTAATTAAAACATTAAAAGAAATAATAAAGAAAACTTAATATACTTAATAACAGACATATAGACATATAATATAGTATGAAGGAAATGGAGATAACCAAAGCTTTTGAACATCCCAAACTATACAGATACTAAACAGTGGATTCACAAGTTAAGAACTGAATTCCATTCCTTATGTTCATACCATTTCAACTGAGCATTTCCTTAAAATAAACATTCCTTATTCTTGTAGTTAAAAGAAAAGAATTAAAGGAGTTGAAGAATGTAAAAATGGAATCAGATCAAATTAGTTCAGGCAAGTTGAGTAGCCTGTATCTGGCTGAACCAACCAAACAAAATAATAATACGAAAGAAAGTATTTCCAAATTAATAACATTCTTAACTATATAATTGTACTAGAATAGTTTTAAAATTTAAAAATAAAGTTTTGTTATGGGTCAGATGTGATTTAAAAATACAACATACTGCTCATATGCTAAAACTGCCTGTGGCCGTCTGTACCTTGCTGTCAACAATGCAGGGATTCTGTAGGCTAAATAAAACTGTTCCAACAGCAAAAGAAGCTGCACATAGAATTCTTCTGTATGAAATGGACGAAGGTGTTAATAGCTCACTGTGGGCATCTAGGTAAAAATTGCAACATAGCAATTTATGATGCTGTGATTCAGAGTTCCCACCTTTTTGGGGACAGAGCTTTTCCACAAAGGGAATTTTGGGGTTCTTACCCTCCAACATTGCTTAAATGAAATACTGTATAGGGCTTCAAAAATTTGTCATTTGTAAATTGGGTCAAATACAATGGTGACTTAAAATAGAATTAGCTCTGCCCCAATTTAGCTTTAAAAGACATCTTGGTGTAATCCTTTTTAAAATTCTATATCATGAACTGTTCCAAGTGCATCGGCATCTCATTCAATTGAGTGAGATTTATGTAATATTCCAAGAAGAGTAATTATCTGATTGGATAATTATTGGGGCGCTGAATGCAAGCTTTTAGCCCCAATTTGAGAGCACATAGCCAAATTTCTATTTTGATATTTGTAAATTCTGCACCTAAAGAGAGTAGCGTTAGGAACATATTTTGCTACCTGAAGTAGTTTTTTTTTAGGAAGCTAGTTTCTACTCTCCTGTTGCTTGTAATTGACACCTACAGGAGGTTTAACTGTGCTTCATAGAGGAATTGTGCCGTGTCTTGGCTTCAGAAAGTTTCAAAACAGCTGGTACATACTGAACCCCTCTTGAGAAAAAGAGGCTTGTTTATTTATTCAGTGTATAGAGCAGCTCACTTCACATAGGTGAATCTGGGCAGCTCACATATTTAAAAACAGAAAACAGAGAAAAAGTTAAAACTTAATTTGTGGGAGAGTGCAATCCATACAATGATTAACAGTACAATTGGATCACAATTATTGGCTCCCCAATGCTGGTTCCCCAGTGATAACAAAGCCATGTCTTGATAGCCTCTTGAAAGGCCAGCAGCATCACGGCTACTCTAACCCCAGTGAGAGTAGATGCTGTGGCAGAAAAGGCTTTCCTCCCATGTCCTTCAGATGACATTCCTTTGTAAATGGATTCGTAACACTCTCTCCTGCCAGCTCTGATAGGACAAGTAGATGTAGCAGGGGAGAGGAGCTGCCTCAAATAACTTGGCCCCATGCCACATAGTACTTGTTGCTGAACTTTTCTGACCATTCGGAGCAACCTGAGAGATAACAGCATGTTGCTTCCCTAAATAATACAGCATATATCCCAGGTACTTGAAGTATGTGCCTTTTAGGGTTCAGTGGAACATTTTACATGGAATGGTGGACAATTCACCATGGCCAACTTGCTGTGGGACAATTTGCTGCAAGACAATTTAACAATTGAGCTCCTGTTACTTGTTCCAGCTTCTGCCAACCTAGCAGTTCAAAAGCATGTAAAAATACAAGTAGAAAAATAGGAACCACCTTTGGTGGGAAGGTAACAGCGTTCCGTGCATCTTCGGTGTATAGTCATGTCGGCCACATGACCATAGAGACATCGCTGGCTCTTCGGCTTTGAAATGGAGAAGAGTACCGCCCCCTAGAGCTGGGAACAACTAGCATGTATGTGCAAGGGGAACCTTTACCTTTTCCTTAAATGATTTTATTCCATTATTTATTTGATATTAGTGTAAATCTTGTCCCATAACACGTTGTCCTGCAGTGGGATGGCTGTGGCAAATTGTCATAGACCTCTTTTTATAGCCTCTTACATAATGGACCAGTGCTCCCATGGCTCTGTTAAGACTTGCCAGTGTCTGTGATGGTATAATGGCATTGTTTATAGTTTTAAATTAAAGCAGTGTTCTCTTTGCATTTTGAAGAAGGGATAAAAAAGGCATTTGCTATATGGAACGGTCTTTTTCAAATTAGCTGTTGTAAATAAATTTTGCAATTTTGAATTTTACTGGAAGAAAAAGAGTGAAACATTGAACAATTTAAAAAGAGGAACATAAAAAGCAGTGTATAGAAGTAATTAATTATGTAAACAGTCCTCTTAGTTGTAGAAAAAAGTAATCAATCCCAGAGATATTTCAGTTGGGGTTCAGAAAGAAACAGTTCAGAAATTCAGAAAACACAAGGAAGATGTAGTAAGAAAAAAAACACGTTTAAAACTTGAAAGTTTTGCATCGGTGGTTCTCATCAGATATGCCTGCTGTAAACTGCTTCAGAGCAGGCGGTTCTCACAGAGATGTATAAGTCCATCCCTCAGGAACAGAGCCCCAAGGGAAAAGTTGGCTGGCAATTAACAGCCAAGAATATTTCCTTGTGCAGTTTGGTTGGGGGACATAAAATCTTTCCTGCTATAAAAATGATTGTCTCTGTAGTGAATCATAATCTTGGATTCAGATATATGCCTTCAAAGCTATTCTGATCTAATTTTGCTAATTTTAGAAAACATCTTGAGACTGCAATTAAATACACATTTCTCAAATATAAATGACAGATCTAGTGAAACAGGACATTAATGCATATGGTTGGAATTTCTGTAACGAAACATGTTTTTTTAGATGTTACAAGATAGATGTAAGGAGTTCAATATCAGTACTTTATGAAATGTGATTGCTTCGGAATTAACTTAAACTTAAATGTAGAATTTTATCTTTAGGCAGCTCACTGGAACTTTCCTATTTTTTATATACCTAGGGAACTGTCATAATTATTGCAAATCATGGAGACAGGATTGACATCCCCCCTGGAGCGGTTCTGGAGAACAAAATAGTCTCAGGCAATCTTCGGATCCTAGACCACTGAGCTGCTATGAACTTCATATAATATAGTTTCACAAATGGAAGAATATATAGGCATTAAGATTTGTATACAATCAATCACTCTTCTGTTCTTGCAGTATTATTTCTGTAATCCCTTTAACTGAGAAAACTAAAGAAGGTAAACATTTAAATAACTAATTCAATTAATATAACCTAAAGTGCAATATTGCTGATACTCAATGACTTTTGAACTGCTTGTAACAGAAAAAGCTGTGAAATAATATGCTGTTAACTATTAAATACACTTACATTATGAAGTACTTTTTGCTACTATAGCAGGTATGTCTAGAATGTTATTTGCCTTTCTATACTTCAAACTGCTATTCACAGCAACCCCTCACCCCCTTCACAAGGTGATTCAGAACCTCACTTGGACTGTTTTCTCCTGTTTAACTAAAGAAAAGGTACCTGAAACATTTGATTAATCGTTTCTCATCCCGCATCTATAATGTTACTACTTAAAACATTAGTTTACTTTTAAATCCGGAACAGATTGCCTTCTTCATTATGCTCATATTGACAGAATAAAATGTGTTGAGACAAGGAGGAAATGAATTCCACATCTGTACAGGTACTGAAATAAAGAATATCAAGCCCCAAGTCTGGATATCGGTTTTTGTTGGTAATAATGTTAGGAAATAAGTTAAACACTTCATTTTAACAGTTTTATTTTGATTGACAGTGATTTCTGCTAATGTTAACAGATAGGCATGCCTGTTTGAAAAAAGCCATAGGCACACAAAACATGGTAGACTATCGTTGTACATAATCATCACAAGAGTAGGCACTCACTGGATTGAGATAAAAATGCTGTGAGGTGAAGTACACAGGCACTTTATTACTTCGTAACAGGCAGGTACCAGCCTGAAAGCATTAAAAATGTTATAAATCAATACCCCTTATACTGTTGCTTTAATGGGTATTATTGTTATGCACCCTTGAAATATTTTAATTGGGGGTCTGGGCGGGAAAGACTTGGAGGTAAATGTTACACGGAAACTGGCCAATTTATGCTGCTGTAATCACCCTCCTTAAATAAAATAACAGAGACGCTTGAACTGCCTTTCTAGTTTGCCCTTATAAGAACTGGGCAAGCTTTACAACTTCATTTTAAGATACAGGAAATATTTCAAATATCGTTTCCTGATGAGAATACGTAATTCAATTGAAAAAAATACTTTGGAACGTGAATGCACCTTAACAAATCCAAAGTTACGTAGGTAATCAAGAATTTATAGAAACATCTGTAAAAAAATAATTTTAACAGTATACTTTTATAAGTGAAAACATTTTCAAGATTTCAACAGCAAGAATTTTCAAACTGTACCATCATTAAATAAGGTGAGACACCACATGAATTTCATTGCACTAGAGGAAATGCAGAGCATCTTTTTAATATAAAGACTTACAGAGCACTCTCTAGACAACAGCTGTGTTACAGCTATGAACTCTTTTGGATTTGGTCCAAAGAAACCTGAGTCTGGTTCCAGATAGAATGAAAAAACTGCGCAAAGAACTGCTGTTGCTTTTCTTGCAAAAAGGATTCTCCCCAAATCATTCCTACAGCTATGTTCTAACACATTTCAAGAGAGTTTCTTCTTCAGTTTGCAAGAATCCATCTTCTGCAAAGAAGAAATCATTCCAATGTGAAGTGGGAAGTTGTTAGTCACCTCTTCTGTTCCCAGATTTCAGCCATGTTTAAATCTAGAGTCTGAAGCCCTTTCAGTGCTTGGAGGTTTCCAGTGTAAAAAGCTACATCAGCTGTAACCAATCTATGCAGAACAGAAATAAATATTCAGGAAATATATTTTCAAACGATATCGACACTGATGCCATTTAAAATATATGTTGAGAGTTAATCCATTTGTTCTAAGCCTAATACCTTGTGTTTTATACTAGAAGCTATTATAATATAAATTACTTAGTTAACACACAGCATCGCCTTCTGTTGGTCATGTTCTTAGCAGAAAGTTTTTAAGAAAAATATTAAAGAGTTGTGAGTCCATTCTATTACTTAGGTAATTTTTCTACACAAATCCATTTTTTATCAACTACTGCAATACTCACAACCTCTACTCATACATTTACACATGTGGTTTCAAGATGGGAGAAGCCTCCAGAAAAAAAATGAATGAGTTTTAGCATTTTTTGAAAGTATACATTTATGCATTCAAACGTATAAAATTTTGAAAGTATTTAACTACAGAATTATCTATAATCATATTGAAATACAGAGGAAATTTCCCTGTTTTATTAATTGGATCTATGGAAGAAATAATACCAGTAAAATATAAGTAACAATATATAATCTGTTGAAAATGAACATAGATGTGAAACCTTTTGGAATCTTTAATCAAGAGTTCAATCTATTGATAAAAAAATAGGGTTTGCATGACTGAACTCCCCACACCAGTCTCTCACAAAACCTCATCAAGCACAGTATAATACACACGCACACACACACGGCTGTAGATGATGGATGCTTCCAATTTTTAGCATCTTCAGACTGCGTAACAGTAGAATATGGGAGATGCAGTTGAAAGTATCAGCAAGGCCCCAAATTCTAGTCCAAAGAACACACATTTTTATTTACCACAAAGAATAAATAGGTTACTCCAGACAGCATAGCTCTGTTTAAAACCCTGGCAGGCTGAAACAGACTGATAAATGGCACATAGATGTACTCCATCAGCAGAGCTGATGACTACCTCCTTTGATTTCGCCTTCTCCCTATACTGTATTCCAATTCATTGTTATAAAGACTTTTGTAATTTTAAGAAGTGATATCCAAATTTATTTTCAGCTTCCTTCCCATCACCAGGGAGGGGAGGGGAAAGCAATAAAATCAGGGCTGTAAATCAATCAGTGGTGCAATAGTTCTCACATAGTCTAATACAGCTTATGCAGTAAGATGGCATAGGAGCTGTGTATGTGCACCCTAGGAAGACATGATATAATTGATAGTAAGGGAAAGACGGGCAGTTGCCTCTACCAGAGTGCTTGGAAATGCTGGTTTCATAGCATGTAAGGAAGAAGAGCCATTTTAATGTGGGAGCAAATATTTGAGTGCATCTGAGTCCCTCCTGCCCCTTTATTCCCTTGTGATGGGGCGGTGGTAGTAAAATGTTTCGCATAACCGACTTAGTCCTTTGTAGAGTTTTTTTTCTCCTTTACTCACAGAGAAAGCATTCAAGTCCTCCCAGAATTCTGAACATCTGCACCTCCACTTAAAAAGCCTTGCACTAGAGTATCTTGGAGATGGACAGTCATGGTTTGAAGATCTCTAGCAAGAGGTAACTAACTAGATCATGTGGTAACTTATCCTCTGGCTGACACAATCAGGAAGTTCCTCCTGATTCTATAACCTCCTTCCTTAAAGTTTAACCATAGGTCTGGCCCTGGCCCTTGCGACAATGGAGAATAAGTCCACCTGTTCTTTTGTGCGAGAACTTTTTAGCTATTTCAAGGTTGATATCATATATTTTCTTTAAGATAAAAACATAGCCAGATGTTTAACCATTCCTCAGGGTTTTAATTCATCATCTCAGCAACTCTCCTCTGAACTTGCTCTGGTTTGTCACTGTTTCTCTTGAACTACGAACTTCTTGAACACTGAATTTCTTGAACTATGAACCAAAGTTGGACACAATATTGTGTCTCACCTGGACAGGTGGGTCTGTGATTAAGTAAATTAAATCTAGTGCAAAAGTGGGGAAGAAATACAATTAAGATATTAACTATTTATGCTATAACAAAATCCGTACTCCCAAATGAAGAAATAATTTTATTGTAACATACCCATTTTGAGGTCCTCCATCATTGACTACATTTAAGTGGGCCAACTGTCTCTTTAAGTGAAATTTGTAACTTGCATTAATTCTTAAAAATAACATCTAAAAGATAATAAAAAGTTAAGAGGGAGAAATTATTCTTCTGAAGAATCCATAACTAACACAAAAACTAAGGGTCACTATATCAATTTGCAGTTTAAGCAGCAAGCATTCTTGTTTCTAGAGTAAAGTCTACTGCAATGGAAACTGTGAGAAAGAAGCAGATTTATGTTGTTGGGAAAAGGAAAGGAAATAGATTAGGAAATATGAGCACTCAAATTATAGAATAATAATCAGATGCGCAAATATTCTGATTCTGAACAAGTGATTAAAACATGTAATTTGATCTATATCAGGGCTGTCAAACTCCTGGCTCACGGGCCAGATGCATCACAGACTGCACATCATATGATGCTGACATGACGATGGGAATTTGACATCCCAGGTTATATTATCTGCATTTAATCCAGAAAAAATGTAAACCTTTTACTGAATTTCTGTCAGGGTTACATTTGAGGTGAAATAATGTTTTCAGGAGTTAAGTTTTTATGGTTACAATCTAAATACACCCATCTCTTATTTCTACAGTTATTTTATAATTCTTTCTGTTCATCAGCTTTTCTTCCCCTTTTTCTTATCCTCTCAACAATTATGTGTGCCAACTGTTCCTCACTCAACATAAGATTAGACACACCTGTTGAGGTGAACAGTAATCCAGAAAGCTTTAATATAAATATTAGTACAAGATGCTTTTTGTTCTTACAGAGAGATTAACGGAACTGCATTACAATTATGCCATATATCTGCCGTCTATAAATCTAGGAAAAGATATGATTGTTTTAAAGAACTGCAATCGTATATCCATGTTCCTGCATGCTCGAAATCTCATCTTTTTGCAATCAAATTGTGTATTTACACATGAGCTATAATGCATGAACTTAGTTAAAGCTAATGATTAATTTATTTCTTTTATGATATGAATGAATCATTTACCAACATGCAGAGAGTAATAAAATAGATGTTTTTAAGTAAGGGAAACCCAACAGAATATATTTGGAAAACATGGAGAAAAGAGATGACCTTCTTTTTCTTCCCACCATATAGTTTCATAACTAAAGATTTTCTTGCGCTGATGTTTCAGATTAGACAAAACACTTTCCATTTTGATTTCCTGTTTTACTATAACATGCATCATGTATCATCCAACAGAGTATTTAAAATGCCGTTAATATTGTGTACTATGACCCTATTTTACATTTCTTAAAATATTTGGGAGAACATTTATGACAGTTCTGCAGGAGCAACTAATCAACCATCCCAAAGGGCTCACCTGTGTTTGCTCCTCTGGAAGGAGATCAAATATTGCTTCATGCATCTTTGCCATCTGCTTACAAATATTCCTGAAGCACATAGAAGGTACTGGAGCTTTCACTTCATACTGAAAATACGAAAAGTAGAGGTCATTGAATTTGTCTTCTGGATTTTGACTAGCAATGTATTTGTGAGATGAAAAAACTGGAATAGTCATTGTAATAATTTCTCCATTCACCTCACTTGGTGAATCTGTTTTCCTTTGTGCAGGTCTCCTATGCAAAAATAGTACAACATGCCTATTCTCCACAGTTTGGGCCACATGAACTCTTACTATGAGTTAGAGTTGCTATGCCATTACTCTGTGAGGGACAAAAGCACAGATTATAATCCTAAAGGATGGCATCAGTGCACTAGCATCCTACATGTGTCTTTCGCATGAGAACACTACACTCACAGAATAGCCTGTGAGTTGTAGGTATGAGCAGCTGGTATTGTGGCTGCCATTATTCTACAGATATTAAAAGTAATGGTTTACTTTTTCTATTTTAGGTCAGAAATATATAGGTTATGTCTATAAGTAGAATAACAGTCTTATTGGCATGAAGCAATAGTTCAAGTTAATTATTTTTAAGGTAGTATTAAAATAATTTTTAAAATATCTCCTAGCACATGTCATTCAGAATGCTAAAAGAAAAGAGTAGGAAAAATAAACTCAAGTATCAGTTTAAGTTCCATGCAAAATGAAGAACGTAATACAAATTAAGCAATATCATTCCATCCTCAGATTATTACCTTGGAAAGCAATTTGTCAAACAATGTATCCATTATGGCTACAAGTTTAGTGGAAATTTCTGCTATGTGGTCATGGTAATCCTGGAATAAAAACATGATTATTATTTATATTATGTCAAGACTTTGTCCTTGTGATAAATATCTATAAAACACAAAGTAAAACTAAGGACGATTTCATTATGTTCCCCCTCTTATTTATTTACACTAGTTTTTTATTCCCATGAACCACAGTTTGGAAAAAGCAAAAAATAATTCTTAAGCTGTTACAGAAAGTATATGAAACTGCCTTTTCCTCAAATGTTTGGCTGTTTCTTTTTCACATTTTAAACAAATGAGATGATTGCTCTCTTCCAAGCACACTATTTTTGATAGAGGATTGTAACATCTGGGAATCTTTTCTCACTTCCCAAGAAATCTGGATGAAAGTGAACAAGCCTGTTTCTTATTAAATCCACCCAAGGAGGACAGCATATTGTCTCACTTATACAGGGTATAAGGAGCTGTAAATTTTGGGTGCTCAAAAGAATATTTCTAACCTATAAACATTGACTTTTCTTTAGGAGGTATATAGCATACTTTGAGGAGCCAAATGCTCCCTTTTTGATGGTTTGTAGAACATTTAATACAGAATTAGAAACATACCTTGGTAATATGGTCAAAATGCCTAAGCATGCTGAACTGTTTGGGCTGCAGGCAAGCTTCAAAATGAGCCCTGATAACAGGAATGTAGTATACTATAAGCTGTAAGCAGCGTGATGAAAGAGCTAAAAATGGAAGAAACAAAAGGAAAGTTGCAAGAGAAGAGTTTGACTTTATACTAAAGGAGTTTTTTCAATGCCAGCTGTACTGGTGGTCTTGGTTAACAACCAGTCATTCAGTAACTGTTCAAACTTAACTGTGCTGAACAAGTAGTGCTTCAACCGGTCTTCCAAGTTCTGGCCCTCATGGCACCCCTGTGGTCACGTGATCATGACCCAAACATTCAACAGCTGGCCTGAATTTTCAATCATCAAAGTATCCCGCAGTCAGAGGATTGCAATTTGCAATGATCATGTGACATCCTGACTCAACAAGCTGTGCTGATTTGCTTAATAACATTAACCAGGAACTGCCAGAACTGCTGTTGCTAAACAGCATGGTCACATCAAGCAGCATGGTCACATCAAGCAGCATGGTCACATCATGTCTCTCTTTATGACTACTTAGTGATAGAAATTCTGGTCTCAATTATCATTGCTAAGTAAGGACTACCTGTAGCACTTGTCCACTGTCTGCATTAAAGAGTATCATTTCCATTAGAGAACAGCATTGAAGGAAAAGGTTTACAGCGAAGGAACCACATTTTATGAACTGAATCTTGCAATTACTTTTCTAAAGTAGTCTCGATTAGACTACTGTAACGCACTCTAGATGGGGCTGCCCTTGAAAATGCGGCTGCATTTTGTACCAGCTGAAGTCTCCGAGTGCTCTACTCGGAGACTTCAGCTGGTACAAAATGCAGCAGCGAGAGTGATTAAGGGTGTACCTCGGTGCACCCGGATAACACCTATCCTCCACGAGCTGCATTGGTTGCCAGTGGTCTTCCGGGTGAAATTCAAGGTGCTGGTAACAACTTATAAAGCC
>JANHGC010003561.1:40387-51204 GCA_027560395.1 Boaedon fuliginosus
TCCAACAGCTGTTGGATAGCTGTTGCACAGCTGTTGGATCAGAGTATTTTCAGAATACCATGAAGATTTTAAAAGCCATCCCGCTCAGAGCGCTTTTGACAGCCGAATCGGCAGCGCGTCCACGAAGCAGGTAACCAGCGAACCGGGAGAAACCCATCCCTGAATACAATCCTACGCTGCATTAACAGAAGAATAGAATCAAGATCACCTGAAGTGTCAATACTATTTTATAATGCCTTGGTAAGACTACATTTGGAATACTGCATCCAGTTTTGGTCACCACAATATAAAAAAGATGTTGAGACTCTAGAAAGAGTGCAGAGAAGAGCACCAACGATGATAAGGGGACTGGAGGCTAAAACATGAAAGGGGTGACTAGGGGTGACATGATAGCAGTGTTCCAATATCGCAGGGGCTACCACAAAGAAGAGGGAATCAAGCAGTTCTCCAAAGCACCTGAAGGCCGGACAAGAAGCATGGGAGGGCAGAGCTGGGAATTCGGCGAGACAGGTTGTGGTCTGCAAGGGGCTCCTTGCAGACCCTCTGATATTCCATCTACAGAGGGTCTGGAGGGACCTAATCCGGCTACAAAGAAGCTGGAGAAAGAGAAGCACCGCGGGCACCAGAGAGAGGCATCGGCATTCTCTCATCTTGGAGCCCGGCAAGTTTCATATCTGTGGAGTGGAAAAAGTGGCCATAGGGCTGCTACAAGCCGGTACAGTCGCTGGAGGCAAGAGAACAACAAAAAGAATCAACATCATGAAGCTGGGTGAGAATATTGAATGCAACTTAATTTTTTACTTGTAATTTTGACTTTGGAGAACTGCTTGGGGCCGATATTAAATATACAAGAGAAACTTTGCCAAAACAGTGGAGAAAATGGCAGGGGAAAGTGAGGCAATGGGAAAATAAAAAACACGCTGCAACATGGAACTCTCCTAAAATTATAAGAATATTAAAAATAACTAATTACTAAAAATAATTAATTTTGGACTTTGGAATGATAAAATATTGCTACATATAAGAGATTACAACACTAAATACACTGACAAAGACGGACAACATGATGATGCAGATTATTGGATGACGGGGACTTTAAGTGAGACTCTTGGGAATTCTATGTGTCTCTGCTTTTTTATTTAATAAAAAGAACTGGACTTACAAAAAAAAATGGAAAGTAAAGATACTGAGGGCATACCTTCTAAAATATCACTGTCAGGCGCTGGATTGGTGTGAGCGTCACAAGCCAGGATGACGTTTTCTAGCCCCTGATAAAAAGAGCACAGTCTCCATCCAGCCCTGACAACGTTTTTGGCTTTGCTCACTTTCCCGTTCGTGAGTGTAGGATTAAAGCTGTTACCAGAATTCACATTGGTTTGGCGTTTTTCTTCCTGAGACTTTCGATGATGGGCTGTCAGGAAAACGTTGTCAGCGTCTTTTTGTGTTCCTGCCTGTGGGGTCCGTTTGCTGGGAGCGTGTGCCTTTGGGTGCTTGCGAGTCCGTTCGGCAGAGCGCTTGTGTCGCACTGGCTGGGGAGGTTGCCGGCCAGGCTGAGTGACATCACCTGAGAGCCGACAAACAGCTGACAGGTGGTGCCAGGCTTTTTGAATGCTGAACATGGAGGAGCACAAAGAGGAGCGAGAAGAGGACCAGGCGATAGGACCGGAGCAGGAACCTGATCTGCCTACTGGTGTGGTTGGTGGAATGACTGGGGCTGGGACTGCTGGAGACAGTGTGGAGGGGCTTGCAGGAAAGCCCGACCCAGTTGTCCG
The DNA here is from genome assembly GCA_027560395.1 of Boaedon fuliginosus. Lineage (NCBI taxonomy): Eukaryota > Metazoa > Chordata > Lepidosauria > Squamata > Lamprophiidae > Boaedon > Boaedon fuliginosus. The sequence goes on from JANHGC010003561.1 coordinate 42,160, forward strand.
ACGGAAGATGACATGGAGTCTGACGGGGGAGAAGAGGGTGAAGGACAGGACGAAGGATACATCCTTTAAGCCGCTTGGGCAAAGCACAGGGATGGGCCCTGCTCCTGACTTCAGGCGGGAGGCCTGGCGTGAGCAGAGATGACGGGCGGATGTGGATGACACAAGCCAGTTTGTGGACCTGGGGGAGTCAACCTTGGCCATATTGCGAGAGAAGTATGGCCGTAGTGGGTACACCACTGGAAGCAATTCGCCAGCAGAAGAGACTCGGCCTTTAGGGCGCCCAACCCCACGTAGTACTTTTATGGTGGGTGCTGGTGAAAGCCAGCAGTCTTCAACAACTCCCCAAGCCAGACCACCAGGCCCTAACCAGACTCAGTGGCCAGTGCATGTGTATGGGCCACCTCCTATCAAGGCCAGTTTTGACAGGTGCCCGGAGAGCATGGCTTTGTTCCTGAGTCAAGTCTTAAGCCACATGGACCAATATGAACATTTATATCATAACCAATGGGATATGGTGGTGGCTATTACAGCAACCTTAGATGGAGAAGACACGCCACCGAGCTATCCTCCATGGAGCTGTTCCTAGATGCTTTGCGTGCCAGGTTTGAGGACCCGACTTGGGCAGTTAGTAGGCGGCCGCTGACCTACTAACAATTCGACAGAAGGGCCGGCCTGTGCGAGATTACATAAAGGAATTTCGAGCTCTGGTGGGAAATTTGGCATCATGGCCAGAACAATTATTGTGTCATCATTTCAGCAATGGGTTGGACAGAGAGCGGCAACAAGCATGCGTATATGGTCGTGTCAGCCCCGAGCTAAATGAATGGTACAAAGCAGCTACCGAGCTGGAGGCCGGACTACGTAGATTCCAAGGTGGTGGACCACCCGGCTCCAGGCATCCAGACTGTGCCCCAGCCAAGGACTCGGGTCCCCCTCGGGGTGATTTTGCTTGGCCTCTACGCTGCTTCAGATGTGATTGGGTAGGACATTGTGCGGTAGAGTGTCCACAGCTAGGCACAGGTGCGGGACCTGGTGGGACATTGCCAACTACCTCCACCCCCAGAAGCACTGCCACCAGAGGTCGAGTCGGGTCAGCAGGGAAGAAGGTGGCACAGACAATGGCGAGGATTCCGGATGAGGACCATAAATTGGAGAGTTCTGGTGTCAACCAGAACCAGGTGGAAGAAGTGGAGAGCAGTGAGGAAGATCCGATGGTGAGCGCGCCTATCGTACCGTTTATCTTAGTAGTGACTTTAGTGGGCCCTAGGAAAACTATAACAGTGGCGGCACTGATTGATACTGGCTGCATGTGATGTATTATCAGCAGCAATATTGTGGAGCTGTTAAGTGTGGGAACAACAACCCTACGTAGTCCTATGATTTTTTAACAAATGGATGGTAGCATGTTAGGAGGTAAACCCGCTTCCTTGGTGACTGATCCAATACAGATGATTATGGCTTAGCACATAGAAGACATCCAATACATAGTAGGGCCCAGATGTCGGATCCAGTCATCTTAGGTCTCTCCTGGTTAGATCGCTGGAAGCCCATGATTTGGTGGGACAGTGGTTGCCACAAATTATGTTTTCCCTCGGGCCGAAACAACACTACTTTGGGGTGCCATGAACATATAGCGGATAATGTGGATATACCAAGTGAATATGCTGATCTATGGGGGGCATTTAGTGAGGAGGAGGCTGATACCTTGCCACCTCATCGAGATACGGATTGTGGTATTGATTTAATACCTGGGGCTAAACTATCTCGTCCCTGGATGTATTCTATGACCCCTCGAGAGCTGGACGAAATGTGTAGATATTTGGATAAAAACCTGGCACGGGGGTTTATAACGCCTAGTAGATCACTTATTGCCGCACCAGTACTTTTCAGGGAGAAGAAGGATGGTGGGCTGCGTTTATGTGTGGGTTTTAGAAATTTGAATGCCATCTGTAAGGAGCCATTGTACCCTCTACCGTTGATTAGAGACCTGCTATCCACTTTGTCAACTGGATGAATATTTACCCGATTAGATTTAAGGGAGGCATATTACAGAATCCACATAAAGAAAGGCGACGAATGGAAAACTTCCTTTAATTGCCCTCTTGGAAGTTTCCAATTTTGGGTGATGCCATTTGGCTTGAAGGGGGCGCCAGCGGTATTTATGCAGTTAATTAATTCAATGTTTCAAGACTTGTTGTATAATGGGGTTTTGGTTTACTTGGATGACATCCTTATATATTCATCTGATACGAATACCCACATCCAGTTAGTGAAAGAAGTATTGAAAAGATTGTGGAACGAGAAGCTGTTCGTTAAATTGAATAAGTGTGCTTTCCACCAAAGCACCCTGGATTATTTGGGGTTTCGAATCTCCACACAAGGTGTAGAAATGGATCCTAAAAAAATAGAGTCCATAGTACAATGGCAAATCCCAAAAATGAGGAAACAATTACAGGCTTTCTTAGGATTTGCTAATTTTTACAGACAATTTATTCCCAACTTCGTTTGCATTGCGTTACCGCTCACAGACTTATTACGAACCAAACATCTATTGACCCAACCAAACCCTGGACAAGCACTGCAATGGACAGATAACTGTACTAGGGCCTTTGAGGAGTTAAAAACATATTTTATGAAAGAGCCATGTCTTCAGCATCCTAATCCAGATAGCATGTTTATAGTGCAGGTAGATGCCAGCAATGTGGCTATCGGGGGTGTTTTATTACAGAGAGATAAAAATAATGTGCTAAGAGTTTATGCATCTACCTCGAAAAAGCTGACCTCTATGGAAAGGAAATGGGCTATTTGGGAGAAGAAGGCTTTTGCGGTACAGTGGGCTTTGAATGTGTGGCGTCATTACCTGGAAGGGTGTAAAGTTCCATTTGAAGTCTGGACTGACCACCAAAATTTGTTGGCTCTACAAAAAGTGTGTAGGTTATCTCCCAACAGGCGCGATGGGCCCAATTCTTTCATCGTTTTACGTTTTCACTTAAGTATATCCCCAGTGGACAGAATTTCTTAGTGGATGCTCTATCTCGTCAGCCACAGTTCCAATCCTGTAGAGAGGAGGTCATACAGCCGTTAATCCCTGTTAGGAAAGATTCCCAGGGGCCCCAGCAGTTGAGTGCTACTCATAATTTCAAAATTAGTATACGTAATGCATTACTGAATGATGAGTGGTGGTTAAGTAGTAAGACTGAAGGGAAGATGAAAGATGGTTTGGGGTGGGTTGGTAATAAGATATATGTGCCATCTACTTGTAGATCTCAGATATTGCAGTTATCCCATGATGTTAAACTCGCTGGGCATTTTGGGTTTCTAAAAACTCTGCATTACATCCAGAAGAAGTTTTGGTGGCCAACTATGAGGAGGGATGTAGAGAGGTATTGTAGGGAATGCAAAGTATGCATGATGTCAAAACATAAGAACGGGAAACCGTATGGATTGTTGCAGTCAGTGGCAGATCCTAGGTTTCTATGGGATGAGATTGGGATGGATTTTATCATTGAGCTGCCGCCCAGTAAAGGTTGTACTGTGATTCTCTCAGTGGTTGATTTGTTTTCTAAACAAGCCCACTTTATATCTTGCAGGAAATTACCTCCAGCTAGGCGTTTAGGTGAGATTTTTATTCACAATATTTATAAGCTACATGGTGTTCCAACCCGGATAATTTCTGATAGGAGAGTGCAGTTTACGGCAGCATTTTGGAAGGAGTTTATACAGCTCATCAGTTCCTCTCAAGGGCTTAGTTCGGGATATCATCCATGTACCAATGGTGCCGCGGAACAAGTGACTGCCATGGTCAAACATTATCTTCGGAGCTATGTGAACCAGAATGGGTCCAATTGGGTGGATTTATTGCCATTCGTGGAGGTGACGTACAACGGAGCTGTACATAGTAGCATGGGATGTACCCCTTTTGAAATAGTATATGGTAGAACATTAAACTCTATACCAGAATTAGACATGGTTGCACAGGCGCATGCTACTCCGAAAGAATGGGCAGATAAGTTCCCAAAATTGTGGTCCAATATTCGTCAGGCTAAAAACAAATACAAACAGTGGGCTGATAGGAAAAGACAGAAGCAACCGGTACTTCGAATTGGTTAAATGGTATACTTGTCAACAAAATATCTTCGTCTCGGTGTAAATTGGGTCCTAAGTATGTAGGTCCATTTCCTGTGGTATAGATCGTGAATCCGGTAACTGTGCAATTACGTCTCCCAGCATCCATGGGTCGAATACATCCTACTTTTCATTTGAGTTTGTTAAAACCAGTGATAGCTGACTCTCCTGACCCAGAGGGACATTATGAGATTGACAAAATACTAGACACTAGATGTTGTCAGGATACAATTCAATATTTGGTGCATTGGAAAGGTTATTCAGATTCTGAGAATTCTTGGGTTAAAGCAGAGGACATGAACACACCTCAATTAATTGAATTCTTTAATAAATCTCGGAAAATTTAATGTGTTTCTCTACTTCACAGGTAGCGACATGGTAAACAGGAGCTGCCTGTCAGGCGCTGGATTGGTGTGAGCATCACAAGCCAGGATGACGTTTTCTAGCCCCTGATAAAAAGAGCGCAATCTCCATCCAGCTCTGACAACGTTTTTGATTTTGCTCAGTTCCCATTCACAAGTGTAGGATTAAAGCTATTACCAGAAGTTATTTTGGTCTGGCGTTTTTCTTCCTGCGACATTCGACGATGGGCTGACAGAGATCCAAACCATCCCGAATCTGTTGGCCTTCCGCAGAGCCACTAATACCTGGCTCTGTTGGCAGGTGTGGAATTGATGATCCCCTGTGAGAATGATTGTATGTGTGATGCATGATTGGGGTTAAGAGTTGATTTTATTGTCATTTTATTGTTTTTATGATGTTTCTCATTGTATTTTTAACTCATGTTGTAAGCTGTCTCAAGTTCCCCTTGACTGGGGAAGAGAGGCGGGGTATAAATCTAAATAATAACAACAACAACAACAACAACAACAATTGTTCTACAGCCTTGTTCTACTTCTTCCATAAGGATGATTCCTAGATGTTGATTTTTCTCTGTCTCTTAAAACCTCTGATTTCTTGCCATCCATTTGCATTTCAGTGATTTCAGAAACTAATGTCTTGATGCATTCATATTGCAAGTGGAACATTGTTTTTCCAGCTGGAAGGACTGCATACTGACACCCTAACTGTCTACTCCTAGCTAATTCTTTCCTCAGCACAGCTAGGCAACAAGCCATTAAAATATAATTTTGCTGGCACGCTATTCTCACAGGATTTGCTACATGCAATGATTTTAAATGTCCTGGGATATTGCACTCTGTAGCTGTTAGGATAAATGCTTTTCAAACAGGTTTTTTAGTACACAAATATATCTGGATAAAAATATGCTGTATATGTATTATAAGCATATTAACAGGTTTTTGCAGTGATGCAGATAGCTTTTTTTTGTTAATTTTCAAATTGCTCTGAGCCAGTGAACTCAGCAGTTGGCCAGTTTGAAACTGAAAGAGTAAACACAAAACGTCTGGCATTCTTTGCATTCACAACCTTGGACTCAATGGTGATTGGCTGAAAATGCAATTTGCAAAGTCAGTTTCTCCTGACTTTGTGTGTGTGTGTATGTATAATATACTATGAAATTTTCAAAATTTGCATACACACACATACATATATACACATTTCATATGTATAAAATATTATGAAAATCGAGATTTCCCAAAACTGATCAGTTTGGAGAGGCAGTATATTGGCATTTATTTATTTAGCTGAAAGGCCATTCTCTTTCTAAAGACCATGAGCTTGCTTAAAATGAGCAACTTAAAATTGTAATAGATCAAAAATCAAAAGTATAGCAAGGACCAGTGGTGGTATTCAATTTTTTTACTACTGGTTCTATGGGCGTGGCTTGGTGGGCATGTTGGTATTTGCCAGTGTTGCCCAATCAGAGGTGGTATTTTCTGATTCAATGAATCAATCAAAATTATCGCTACCGGTTCTCTGGAACCTGTTGGAACTTGCTGAATACCACCTCTGGCCAGGACCCAGATTGTTTGGGAGTAATATGCTGCCTCTTTAACTGCTTGGGAAGTGTTGTGTAAGCCCTGAGAAGCAGTGTATAAAATCTGAGTGCTATTGCTATCTATGTTGTAAGCCTCCAAGAGTCCTTCGTGAGTTGGGCAGCATAAAAAATGTAACAAACAAACAAATAAATAAATAAATAAGACAACAAAAAGGATTATGTGTTTCTCGGCAATAAAGAGTCATGCTTTCAGATTTCTTTGAAAATATAACTGGAAGGGTGTAGATAAAAAATCAGGATGTAAGCTATTTTAGAGCAGGGGCCATCACTGAGAAGACAGGAGCAGAAATTTCTATCATATGACATTTCCCCTGTCATATGTGTGTCTTAAGCTATTTATCTACCATGGCTCCGATTATTGCCTGGCTAGGCTGGAAAAAAAATAACTATACAGTATTTTCTGTCCACCTGTTGTTGGTTTTTTTTCTATTTTTAATATAGAAAACACATGTTCCAGTGAAAGGGAAGTCTAACTACATATCTCCATTAATATCTGTTCAAAAGCAAGCACCACTGAATTTAATGCCTGTTTGCTTCAAATAAGTGTGTTTAGGATTTTCTAATTTGCTTTTACAGTAGGCACCAGAAATTTATATTACACACACACACACTTAGATCCCTAAAGTTATTTTATTATATTTCATTAAGAATATAAGGTTTAAAAGAATTTCATATGCCTACTTTTCACTATCGCTATTAAAATGATGATAATCATGTTTAGAAATATATCTGCTTTATTTTAAGATGAAACAAGCATAAGTACTCTGCTGTTTTAATCAGATTCATAGTTAGGAATGTTTAATATTTATCTGCAAAATTTCAGTGCAGTCAGTTTAGGATTGGTGTTTTGGGTATTAAAATTGATTAAATTGCTTTGACAGATTTACTTCTGCTTGGAGATTCTTACTGTTTCTGTTCTGCAGTAATCAATCCCCAGCATGAAAGATTGCTGGCTGGCAAGAAAGTGGAGAGGGAATGAATTTGCATGACGCCAAAAATCATCGAAGCAAAATGAAACACATTGTGGTCTGCTTGGTTCTCATTTTTATTTATTTATTTATGAAGGAAAACAGCCAGCCTTGCTGTAAAAAAAAATCAATGGCATTACATATATTACTTTTGGCTATCTAGGAAGTCTCAAACCAAATGAGAGATTAATAGGGATAAGGCATGGAAATTGTCAACATTTGCTCATTTGCTTTTTAAGAAAGTTACCAGAGTTGTATGAAAATTTCATTAAAATATTATGTCTAGCATCACTAGACACATAGTTATAGAAATGGAAAACACATATAAGTAGCTTTATGCTTGCATGCAGTGGTTTAGTTATAGAGAAGCTACCATATACAATATTTCATGTTTTGTTTTTGCATTGGTTTCCCCATGGATCATGTGAAATTATTTTCATATGAAATACATCAAGTCTTCAGTGTAATCCCTGTGTAGGAATTAATCACTGATATAAAATATTAGGAATGGTCTAATCAAGCTGCTAAATTGATTAATATAAACCCTAAGATTGTAATGATTGTTATAGTTATTATTATGTTGGATCCAATAGTCTAGTTCTCCAAATGGAAACAGTTTGTAATTGTAGAACCAGAGGAGGAAATATATCCTTTGCCTCCTACAGCTTCACCACACTTTTAACATCTGCTTTGGATTGTCCTCAACTCTTCAAATACAGGCCTATAGCAGGAAGTAGAGTGAGAGAATTTCTTGGCTCCTGTCTTGTAATTTATAATACGTACTGTTTCTGTTCTAATAATTAAATAATGGTTTGATTCAGGAAAATCAAGTGAAAGATAAAATGAACTCAAGCTGTAGCAGAGGATTATGGCAATTCAGGCTTCAAAGGTGCATTTTAAATAAGCTTTTAATGGCTTATTTATATGCCCATATGGGCAGTGGTAAGTATTGTGGAAATCCTGAAATATAGCAGCAGCAACAACTTTCAGATCTTTTTGAGAATTTTTATTAGTTTTCTTTCTTGGATTAGGGAGTTTCAAATGATATTTGAAAGCTCCTATTTTTTGACAAGTATTCCATCAAAGTTGGTTAAAGGCCTGAATCAAATAATAAACTGGCCACCCTTCCTTTTTTCTTATAGAGAAGTTGACCCAAGTCATAGCCTCGTCTTAACCTTAAAAATAGAAGTATTTTCTTCCCAGGAAGGCAATATGATGGAGACAAGGTAGACTGAGAAGCATCATTGAACTCTCTCCCAATACTTTGGTGTTGGCCATTAGAACCAAGGTTTCTACATCTCTTATTTGGGAACAGAACAGCAGTATTGATAACTAAAAAAACCTTCTTAAGAATCATTTCTAAATTATTTTCCTAGCAAGCCAAACTTTATGTAAACACATTATTAGAATCTCTGATCTCTGTCTGAAGCATCATCCCAGAATCTTATGTATGATCAGAAAATTAGAATGGAATAGAATAACAGAATTGGAAGGGACCTTGGAGGTCTTCTAACCCAAGCAGGAAACTCTATAGCATTTCAGACAAATGGTTGTCCAATTTATTCTTAAAAACTTACAGTGTTGGACAATTCACAACTTCTGGAGGCAAGTTGTTTGTTTGTTTATTTATTTATTTTGATTTATATCCCACCTCATTTCCCTGGTCAGAGGGAACTCGAGGCGGCTAACAATAAATAAAACAATCAATACAATAGTAAAAATTTCTCAACACAATCAACAAGCATTCAGGAGGTTCCAGGCCCTCCGACAAAGCCAGGTCTTTGTGGCTTTTTGGAAAGCCAGCAGAGTGGAGATGGTCCTAATCTCGGGGGAAAGTTGGTTCCAAAGGGCTGGCGCTGCCACAGAGAAGGCTTTAGCGCGGGGGCCCACCAGCCAACATTGCTTGGCTGATGGGACCCTTAGCAAGCCAACTCTGTGGGACCTAACTGGGATGCTGGGAGGCACAAGGTGGCAGAAGGCGGTCTCAAAGGT
>JANHGC010003562.1:9677-25164 GCA_027560395.1 Boaedon fuliginosus
ATATACTGCTTATCAGAGCTTTACAACAGTCCCCAAGCAGTTACAGAGTCAGCTTATTGCCCCCAACAATCTGGGTCTTCATTTCACCGACCTTAGAAAAGATGGAAGGCTGAGTCAACCTTGAGCCTGGTGGGATTTGATCTGACAATCTGCTAAACAAGTCATCAGAGACTGCAGTGCTGCATTTAACCACTGTGCCACCAAGGCTCTTCTTGTTGGACAAATGCCTATAATTCTCTAGCAAATATTGACATTATGGCATTTGAAGTCAAATACTTCTAGAGAATACATTGTGGGCAAAATTAGGATGAGTCTTGCTAATTTAATTACTAATTAAATACATTACCCCGTTTATTTAAATCTCATAGCTATTACCAATAATGACTGGTAATTCTGTGCATAAAATATGTAAACGTCTAATAAAAATGGAAGCAGATCATGGATGCATAGTAGTAAAAGTCAGAGAGTTGTGGAATAAATTACTTACGTTCAGTTTAAGTGTTCTTGGAATCAAGAATAACATTATTTTTCCACTTTTTTCTTATATCAAGACCACCCTGAAGAATAACTTAATTGAATCACAGCCCAAAGACTCTATATTTATCATTTAGTTTATATGTTAGTAGCTAACTAGACATAACAAAATATGAAAATTAAGTTATGACTAATCATTGTACCAAATGCACAATATTTGACCATAAAATAAGTATTTTAAATCTAACAATAACTAATCCATGTGGAATAAGAGGAAATAATTTTACACAATAAATGAAAAGTTGTTATCTGTATCTATATATAGCTTGCAATGATTGCTGATCCTGTTTAGTGAAATAGTTGATGAGAAACCTATATGTACAGAGCGGAACAGAAACAATGAAATCGTTCAGTTTACCAATTTTTGTTCTGCTTTCTTGGATTAATGTAGTCTTATTATCTAATGATATATTGACAGTTACAAAATGCAGAGAATATGAGGGCATCATATTATATTTCATGATCATGCACAGTTTGTCAACACACCAGTTTCCTACTATGACCATAACTGTCACATAAAATTATGTTCCTGGCTCTGCCCCCAGATGTGCCACCAGGTGGCAGCAGCTGTCATCTGCTGCACCTGGGCACCTGTAGGGGGAGATGTTCCACCCCTGGTATATAAGGGCACGCAAGTGCCACATGCTTAGTCATTCCTGAGCTCTTACCTATACTTGCAGATGTAGTCTGTAAGTCTGTAATGCAACAAGCATAATGAAATAGGAGGGTTAACAAAATTGTAGAACTTAGAATGTAGAACTGTATAGCATCACAGCTATGTCAGGGAAATCCATAAAGAGCATTGCTTCTTAGTCATAATATATACAACTGACATAACTGTACTATACGCACACTTCATTGGCTAATTGAAGATGAACACAAAATGTCTAGAAAGATGTTGGGATGTTTGACGTTGTTTCCCACTGATGATGACTTCATCAGAATCTGATAATAAATACTAGGTGGAACCACATACTTTACCTCTTCATGGAAAAAGAGGCAATCAAAGTTCATTATGTGTGGCAGAGAAAAAAGCAATAGGAGTATACATTTATATAGGCTTACTATCATTGCATGGTACTTTTAGACATATGGCAGCAAGCCACTGATATTGATGATAATTAGTTGTTTAGCTGAGAATATACAGTGGGCATTCTCAGAAAATGCTCCTGTCAGCTACTAACCACCTACCTTCCTGCAGAACTATTCTTATTTTCTCCCTTCCATCTCTATTTATTTTGTTGATTCCCCCCCCCCCCAGGTAAGTTGGCGCACCTCCAAACAATGCCATCTACCCTTTTCCATATCCAGAAAACACATGACTTCAATTGAATGGGAGTATGACAGGCATTTTTGGAGCCGTATTTTAATTAATTCATTACTATAGTTCATTGCAGATGTTTACACTGGATTTGATATTTTTATCTTTCTTGAGATCTTACCTACTACCTGGGATATACAGATGTTGCTGTGTTAAAGGTGTTAAAGAGACGGCCATAAACACCAATCGTGTTTAAGTGGACTGTATTTTTATTATTTTTCAAAATGTAAGAAGTCAAATGAGCAAGGTGTATGATGGTATCTAGGGAGGTGTCCATGAGCACTTTGGGATCTCCAAGCACACTAGTAATCTGGGACAATATCATACCTACTGCTGTCTGTGCAGATTCCTGCTTATTATTCTGTTCTGCAATTCAATCAACAGCCAAGGATTGTACATCAACAAATGGACTGGGAATTTTTGTTTCCAAAAATGTGCCATAGATCCCATTGATCATGTATTTTTCACAACTAAGGCGATCAATGCTCATTAAAAGCTCAGCATATTTCTAAGTACATATTTAATTTTGAGATGTCTACACTAAATAGATCCCATGGCTCTGAACACAAAACGTTTGAGAAGTACAAATAGAATTTTTTTCAAACCAAACAAAATAATCAATGCAAAAAATAAAACTGAGACACAACAAGCAATAAAGCAACACCCCAAGCAAAAGCAAATCCATTAAAATGCCTGGAAAAACAAAAGCTTCTTGACCTGGAGCCAAAAATATTATCATGTTGGTGTCAGCTGGCAGGACTTCTTTAGGGAGTATATTCTTGGGTCATACCACCATGACAGAAAAGGTCTCTATCCCACTTCTTAATTGGATGACATAGCTTCCTGTTAAGAAAGAAGAAAGAAGGAGACAGTAGGGTATATGTTTGAACTTGAATAGGGGAAAGAAAACCCAAGAACATTAGTTGCAGCAAGAGCAGTTTCCACTGCCACCATGACTGAGCAGAAGGTCAGCCTTCGTTGCTAATGCACCAATTTTCATTTTCCACTGTTTTTTTTAATAACAAAAAAGTAAAATAAAATACTTAATTAGAATCTTGGTTTTAGAAAGTATAAAAGAGTAATATTCTTCAGCTGTATCTTTTTTTAACATTCTGTTTCTTGTTATCTTGCTGGACAGTAAATAAACGGAAAAACCCCAAATTAATTATTTCAATGTCTTTAATATACTGCTTTCCCTGGAAACTACAATCTTGGAAAATTCTAATTATAAAGCAATTCAGTTTGTTTATAACATGCTTTTGATTTTAATTCCACCGTATTCTACTGTTGGAAAATCCATTTGCCATCTGTTTTGGGAGAGGCAGTCACCTTATATGTTATAATAATTTGCCTTGTTTTAGTGACTTTAAGTTAATGGCAAGATATTTCAAAAGCAAACCATATTATGATAATTTTATTAACAATAAGGATTGCTTTAGATTTATTGAACTGAAACTCTGTAGTTCAGGCTTAGTAGTAATTTTACTTTTTGGGATCTAGACAGAAATAAGAGGAAACTGGTGCTTTGGACATGCACTTGTAATCCTGATAAAGAGGCATGGTTGTACTAGGGCCTAGAGACACTTGTTGACAATAAATTAAATAAATTAAAAATCATATACAGTACAAAATAATAATATATTAAAAATGATATACCAAAACAAATACAAATATTTATATTTGTCTCAATGGACTGTGTAGTCTACTTTAAATTACTAAAATCTAGGCAATGAATAGATATACAGACCTTTGATTAATGCTAGTGAGCTACAATTTTGGGAAATTCTAATTATAAAGCAATTCAGTTTGTTTATAACATGCTTTTGATTTTAATTTCGCTGTAGTCTACTGTTGGAAAATCTATTTGCCATCTGCTTTGAATTAGAAGATATGAATTAGAAAATATAAAAAACAGCAATTAAACAAAAGAAGCATTACTATAAAGTCAACAAATGCTATTCTCTTAAGAATGTTTGGATAAATCTGAAGAATGTACATCAGTTGCATGTCTCAAATACATCCTCCAAACATTTAAAAAGAAAAAAATACTTTTTGTTCTTGTTTTGGAGAAACTGTGATCTACATTATAGCAAATTTGTTCCATTAATTTGTCTGCTGTGATTATTCTCAGTCCTCCTCTGTTTCAGGCAGAGTATTTTTAGTCCTATAACCTTGGTCCCTGCTCTGTTCTATAGTGATAATTTGGATTTTTCTTGTTCTTCTACTGTTTTTACTATACACTTGTATACCACATTCTTATTCTCTTGCCACATAATAGTTTTTTTTTACCGTTTACTTTAACTATGAGTCTGTTTAGTTCCTGGATCTTAGCGTAATTTCATAGGCACCACTATACCCTCAGATGCTATCAAGCTTCCCGGCTCTCCAGATTTCTAAGGATTTTAAATTATCCTTAAGCTAGTATACTTCAGAGCAGAACATTCAGCTAAACAAAAGTGGAAGTCTACAACCTCCCAAGAAAAAAGACAAAAGCTCAATTGGAACAGCAATAGGAAAGATCCTGAAACTTAAGTGGAATGAAATGGGGGGGAACTTCTCAGATGACTTGAAGTATTTAGGTTTTTGTAAATCTATTATTTACTATGGCACCAGTGTTTACAACTAAGCATCTTGTTAATAACAGTGGCCTTGTGGTGGTTATTTTTTAAGATGACCCATGGGGATCCCAAAGTTTTGAATGTGCCAAAAGGTTGAAGAGCTGCTTTAAATATTTACCTCCATCAGATCTTCTCAGGTATAATGCCTAATGATTCTGTCCACATTAAAAATGCATCCAGTTCAAATGGCTGTGGATTATTACCACAAAACACATGTGAAGTTAATTGAACTTCTTCCACTGAGTATACATTGCATAACTGGAACAAGAGTTAAAATAATCTAAACTGCACAGAGAATGTTTATTCTCTCAACAAACCACAGGGAGATATATCCAGTTCAGTCCCCAAGGCTTCCGGGAAGAGCAACTGCTTAACAGCCTTGATAATTCTGAAATGGTTGAAGCTGCTCTAATATGGTAAGCGAGGGTTGAATTTGTTCCATAAGGGGAGGCAGGAACCAAGAAGGCTCAGAGCAGGGAATCCGCGAGAGCCTTCCTCACGGATCTTAAACCACGCTTGATCATATTTTATTATTTTAATGTTATATCCTCTAAGAAATTATGGGGGAACAAGTTTGACCAAAATGTGGCCAGTTTTATGTTTCCTTATGTATTTCCATAAATTGAATATGGAATTTAATACAAGACAATATACAACGTTATGTCATTTCAGACAGTCATTGTGCCATCTGATCAGTTTTGAAGAATGAACTTGAACAGTTAGCACATATTAATGGACTTGTTGCTAGGTTAGGTGATGATAAGAGAGTTCCTCATAGCCGGAAATTAAATGTAATGCTAAAAAAAAGTATTAGAAACTATTTAAACTCCAGTACTAAAAATAAATTATTTAATAGTGTATTGTGTGATCACTAGAAATTTGAAAAATGAATATACGTATACATTAAAAATGCAAGTTATTTGGAAGGATTTATAAGAGTTGAGAATCATGATGATTTGGGAGATCACAAACTGCAGAATCTCTAGCAACACCTTCCTAAGTGAGTGATGAAGAAATTAAGTTTGTAGAACACTGAGTACAAGAACAAATTGCTTCAGAGGAATAGAGCAAAGAAAATTTCCTCAACATATTTTCCATAAAACAGTGGTTAGCATTTGCAGCTGTATTTATGATGTACTATAAGCAGCTGCCACCGGGACCTTTTTTCCAATTGCCAACCCACTGCACATTCCAAGAAAGGAAAGAATATCCCATCTTCGTAAGTTCTGTCAGTTAAGTATGTGAGCACAAGACCTCACAAGAGCACCTAAGAAATTGCAACAATAGTTTCATATGTCAGTCTTCCCAGGTCATTACATCAAGAGTGTAAAAGGACAGTGCTCAGAAGGAGACACATGCAGAGGGTCTGATCGGGCTAAGAAAAACTTTTACTTAAGTGTCTGGAAGGCTACTCTCAGGTGCTAGGAGCAATTTACAACGGGAGCAAATGATTGGTAACCCCTAGCTTTCAACTGTTGCTACATCATCATTTAGGTGCTTCATCCATGAGCAGCAGGGACTAGTAGCTAGAGAAATTTGTCATATATTCAAATGTCTCATATATTTGATATGAATTGAAATGGGAATGAAAGAAGCTGTCCATTTTCATATTAGTGGCCAGTTACTGTAGTAAACACTAAGCAAGAGACCAGGGAGAGCAAATTATACAATTCTACCATTTAAGACGAATGTGGTTGGGTCGCAGTTTCAGGAGTGAATATGAGGGCAGTGCCAATAACGGCAATTTTATATTCTGCTTCAAAACCCTCATTAGCACTCTGTGCTGGGGAAATTACACATATTTTTATTTGACAAACATGATTGCACTGCTGGGGAAATAACACATGCTTTTGTATAATAAACACAATTGCACTGCTTTCCTATAGTGAGGCAGACAATACAAACCCTGCTCAGTCATAATGTGTATTTCTGATTAGTTACTTCATTTCTCTATACAAGATAAAAGTTCTTTAATTTGGCAGCAGAGAGCACTTGCTTTGCATATAGTTCTTCCAGAGTTGGCTGAAATACTCCCGTTTAAAAGTTTCAAGTTCACAAAACACAACTTGGTAACAGGATCATAAAATCTCCAAAACATTACTGAAAAAAAAAAAAAGAAGAGGAATGTACTCTTTCAGAGATTTTTATAGTCCCTAAGGTCGTGGTTCTCTGGCTGAAAATCACTGGGTTTATTAAGTAAACGTATTACAACCTTGCCTATTTTCCCCTTGGTTTTGCTTTCTTCTGTCTATGTCTCTGTATTTGCCTAAAAGCTTAAAGAGCAAATGCCACTTAATGGATAATACTGAACTAGACAGACCAATTATTCAATTTGATGCCCCAGTTTGGGGAATGGCAGCCTGTAACAAAAGGGTTTTTTAGAATGGAGTGTGGCTTGAATAGTGGGATATGTTTCCCAGGACTTGCTTTGCAACAGATTCTTGTAGCAGCTAACAGGAGTAGAAGTCATCATTTTCAACGTATCTTCTTTTCCACTCTCAGATGGATCTGGCACTGCTTATTTCCTGCCATTAAAAAACCATGCTACTCAAGCAGATGATTATTGAAAGCATTTGCCACATTTCACCCCAGAGGTGGTCGCATTTCATTTATGGGTGGAGTATTCCCTAGTTATAAAATTTATCCTTCAACTGTCAAGCACTTTGGGATTGCTCTGAGTGGCACATGTTATATATTATTAATGTTGTGGCAAGACCACCATCTCATTGCAATCATAGTGTGGTGAATGAACTACTGGCACAGAACTGAAAGAGGTATTGGTAAATTCTTTACTGAAAGGTAATACTGCAAAGGGAGTAGACATGAAAGAAAAGGGGTCATAGCTGTGTGATAAAACACATATGTTGCGCAGAGAAAGCCTCCAATCTATTGCTTAGCACAGCCTTCCCCACTCTGCTGCCTGAACATGTGTTATATAGATTAAAATAATTCCTATCATCGCAGCCAGTATGACTCATACAAAATTTAGAGAGATAAATAATCTGATCGGATTGTTCTCATTTGAAAGGTAGACTTCCGTTTAAACTTAAACATGATATAGTGGTACAAAAATATAGCCACAAACTCCAAATTCCTCCACCAAATGGAAGAGCTGTAGTATAATTCTCTCTCTTCCTCTCTTTGGAAGAAGGGAAATAAGTGAAACAAATGATTTAACAGGAAGAAATACAGTTTATTGGAATTGAACTAGATAGAGCAATAGACTTTACATGGCTGAGTATAGAATAAAAAGCATTAAACAACCAGGTGTGCCTGAACCGGGATCCTATAGTGAGGAAAATTAGTTAAAGCTTGTAAATTAGCAATTATGTAATATCACACCTCATTTACCATATGTTCTATCCATTTTCCTCTACAAATTAAATAATTAATTCCATATATATTGCCAAATCACAGCCCTTTAACATTGACTGGTGAAGTAATTCTCCAGAAGAAATGGTTGTTCATTTAGGCACCTTCACTATGGGTGGTGACAAAGGCTTTTGTTGAGGGATATTTAGGTCACCTTGCTTCTATATTTAGAAACTTGTTAGAAACCCATTTTCTTCTAAATCAGATCATTGGTATATTGATAACATGGATTAGCAATAGTTTGTAGGCATTTAAGGTAGGAGTTTTTCCAGTCCTACCTGGAGATGTCGGAAATTGAACTGGAGATCTTATGCATACACTCTTAAAAGCAAAAGGCATCTTAAATTTGGCATATGTGTACACTGTTGAATGGTTCTCCCATAAAACACTAAAACAATACTGTAGTATGCATTGAATCTTCTGCTGTGGGTCCAATAGTTTTGGATGAAGTTCATTCTTTTCAATATTTTCAGAAATGTTACTAATCTATGAGCTACTAAGAAATGTGCAAGGAAGCTATTCCAATCTGGGGACTATAAATATATCATTTCAGGGGGGAAAATGCAGGCAATTTCTGCTAGTGGGTGGTAAGATTGAAGCTCAATTTCATGGGTTTCCACCCCACAAACTGTTCCATGAGAGTCTTTGCTCTGTTCTTTCATTCTTGGCTTTGTGCAGTGGGGAACTTTCCCTTTGGATGAAAAATATGTTGACTTTTCCCACCTATATATTTGTGATAAATTATCACAAATTTGGATAAAAAAAAAAGTGGTGTTACAATGCCTATCTCCATTAAGAATACTACTAGAATAGCTAATGATGAGGAGTCAAAATCTGATGGATTTTTTTAATGGAAGTCATCCAAACTTTACATATATCTCATTTATATGTAAAACTCATCACAATGTGGTTTTACCTCTACTGTTAATACCCATAAGCTTCCTCTTCTTCCAAGATATAGGACAATGTGTGCGTTTCTAAGATCATTCATAATTATTACCACAGTGTTTTTCAGGAACAAATTACTTAGGATAAAGTGTGCTAATGGCTACTAATGGTTTGGGTAGCTATTGAAGATGCATGAAATAACATTGTCACTCCAAAACTTTGAATCCACACACATACAACCAAGATCAGTTTTAAGCTATGTTAGGAAGTCTTTATATTCATTCATTCGTTCATTGAGAAGATAAATACTGGATAATATTCTATTCTGCTGAAATTTGACAAATGTGAATGAATCATATTTTTACTTTAAATCTTAATCTCAGAAACAGAATGAATATTCATTAATTGAAGAATTAAGTATTTACAAAATCATTTAGAAAAACTGCTTCAAGAAATTATATGCAAAATAATTACCTGCAGGAATACCAATACCCTAATCCATATTTTATCCTTTAATGACCAGGCAAAATGCATTAACAATAAAACCATAATCTTTGGGCTTGGATTCTGACTTGAAACTTGCTTTTAAATGCATGGTAAGTGCCTGCGAATAGATACTTAATTATGGATGCCAAATAATTCAGAATGAATTAATACATGATTTGCCAAATTTACTTTGAAAAATCTTTCTGTTATTGCAAGGGCTTGAACAACAGTGAGACTCTTATAAAATTCATGTTTGCACTTTTTTTGCTATTCTTCAATCATCAACACAACACAACACAAGATAAAAGTCTTATTTTTTTCCACTGATTAATGAGTTCATATTCACTGAGTAATGAGTTTATATTCAGAGAATATAATTGGAAATTACTAAGAAAACATTTGATCTTTGGTCAGGTTAAAATGACATTCCATGTTTCCACAAACAATGCAGATTGTTTTGTATAATGACATAAACATTTCATAGCTTAGAAACCTTTTATAATCATCTCAGTTAAATCTGGACAACACACATCTCCTCCCAAGGTTTCATATAGCCCAATGAGTTCTCTTCTCAAAAAATCCACTTGTGGTGTTTAATTAATTAATTTATTTAGATTTGAAGGCCACACAACTCTCACAGAACTATGTGTGGCTTATGTACAAGGCAAACCCCTTTATAGTATTTGGAAAAAATATTAGGAAAAAAGATCCGTGAAAGATGTCCAGAATAATATGAATGTAAGATTTATGAATGAATTTAGTATTAACTTTACAAGTAGTTAGACATTGATTTCTCTTTTATATAGCATATTTTTCTTTGAAGAAACACAGTTTTATTGGTGGGGATGGGGCATGGGAGATGAAGTAGCTCACTGAGAAAATTTATTTTTTTCTTTAAAAGAAAAAAAATGGAAAAATAATTTATGAGGCATTGCTGCTCTTTTTGCTTTAAGTTCTTATGTCACTTCTCAGCTTGTAGCATTTTGGTTGATCACATCTCAACAGATATCTCTGTCGAATGAAGGTGAACATGTCACAGGATAATGTTGCAGGATCCAATCTGATCTGACAGATATCTCTGTTTCGGCCATAAATGCCACTCAGTGAACTAGCCACTAGGTCATGCTCAAGTGCAATGCAATCTTGTTTTTCAGTTTCAATATTTGACTATCTGACAATTAATTTTAAAGGAAAGCACCAAATAAATGAAACCAAATTCATACCCGTTATTATTAATGGAGCCAGAAAAAGCATTTGTTAGGTTTAGACATTTGATTCACTTACATAGATAATCCCAAACTTTAGTTGCTTTTTTACTGAAAGGTAAAAGTTGGATACACAGTTACATGCCTCATTTTTAGAATTTCTGATCTACCCAACTATATAACAGAATAACAGAGCTGGAAGGGACCTTGGGCATCTTCTAATCCAAGCCCCTGCTCAAGCAGGAAACTCTACACCATTTCAGACAAAGGGTTTCCCAATCTCTTCCTAAACATCTCCAGTGTTGGAGCACCCACCATTTCTGGAGGCAACTTATTCCACTGATTAAAATATTCTAACTGTCAGGAAAATTTTGCGTAGTTCTAGGTTGCTTTCCTCCTTGATTAATTTCCACCCATTGCTTCTCGTCAGGTACTGTAGAGAATAGATTGAGCCCCTCTTCCTTATGGCAGCCTATCAAATATTGGAACACTGCTATCATGTCACCCTTAGTCCTTCTTTTCATTAGACTAGATATACCCAATTCCTGCAATTGCTCTTCATATGTTTAAACTTCCAGTCAATATGAAATCAGATTAATAAATTATCTATTTCATGGCAGTAAAAGAAACAATGAAATGTTCTTACTTCAGTCCAGTGGGGATCTCCTCCAGCAGAATGATAAAAACTCTTTTAGCACAATAATCTTTCTAAGTTTTAGAATAAAAAGTTGTTTATGTTGTAAATTCTTGAGAGATTAGAGAATGTCAGGAGAATGGGCTAGAAGAAATCCTGAATCATGTTGCTGCTTTGAATTATCTGATTCGAAATATGAATTTTGTCTGGTGGCCATATTTTAATTCAAACATGCTACAAGAAAGACATGGAAATGGGTGGGATATATAGAGACTTCCAAGAGGTGGACAAAATACCGTTAAGTGGGAAGAAAAGCTGATTAAAAAATGTTATAATTGCTTATTAAATTTAAAAATGGGAGAAGAGACCGTAAAGGAAAACATGATAGTGTGGGCTAAAAATCTGGGTCATACAATAGCATTAGATGAGTGGCAGAAAATATGGGAAAGAAATATTAAGCTTACGATGGCAACATCAAATAAAGAAAAAATATATAAAATGTTTTTCAGACGGCACCTTCCCCCTGCGAGATTAGCCAAAATCTTTCCCAATTTAATACCAAACTGTTGGAAATGTAAGCACCCACAAAGAACTTACTATCACATGTGGTAATCATGTCCAGTTGCAAAGAGATATTGGACCAGAGTCAAGAACTGGCTTTGGAAAATGACAGGTCAACAAGTAGATCTGAAACCAGAGGTATATTTACTAGGGATTATCCCGGGTACTTATAACAAAAGCACGTTATATCTATATATACATATAATTGAGGCAGCCAGGATAATATTCGCCCAACATTGGAAAATAGAAAGATGCCATCTGAAGAAAAGACAAGACTGACAAATAAAATATTGGAAGTGGAAGAACTAGATAGTTTAACTAAAATTTTAAAGGACAAAGGGTATTCAGATTACTACTTAATCTGGGATTTATGGTATAAATGGCTGGAAAGAAGAAGTAGAGTCCAGAAGGAATATGATCAAAAGACAGATTAGATGGGATGATATGAAGAAATATTGATTGTATATTGTAAATTAGATGATCTTAAGAAATGATGTTTGAAATCTGTGACAGGAAAAGATCTGTTTCTTTTAACACTGTATGATGATGGACTGTATAATAAAATGAAAAAATATATGAATTTTGTGCAAAATATACTTTTCAAAAGTGTAAAGCAAATATGTTTACTGCTAGTTTTTGTGCACTAATTCAGGATTTTTCCATCCTTATGTATGCTCACTATAATCTGTGAAATAAACAAGGTTAGGAGATGTGAACCATCCCAAATTATGTTTCTTCACACCATGAGAATTTAAAACCCAATAAGGATGTCCTGGTATATATTAGCCTAAATTCACATGTTGAATTTCTTGTTTCAATTTATATCACTTTTGTTGTATCCACATATAACCAATCATAAATAACTGAATATATTCAATGCTCAATATCATTCAAGGGTCAGCATCATTCAATGATTAAAAAACAAGCAAAATACTAGAATGTTTATATACATAACTTCTCCATCTATATATTATAATGTACCAAAGTGATAACTAAATTAAATAATATAGTGCTACGTATATCAAGATGGTGGACTAGAATGTGTGAAGCAGTCTTAGCATATATTTTCTTGTTTACATAAAATACATTAAGTATTTTTAATTTATTTAAAAGTATATAGGTTGCAACGCAGGAGTCCTTGAGAAAACGTCCCATTATTCATAAGGTTTTCCCCTGCTTCTTATCAAACTTCAAACTTGGAAGCAGAAATCTGTTACCAGAACTCTTTCTTGCCTATCTGACAACTTCGGGATCTTTCTGATTTTAATATTTGCAAATCCTGAATCTTTGGATCCTAAGATCTTATTGGAAGAGTTGCAGATAAGTACATTCCAAAGGACTTTCTCTGAATGGAATTTGAAGGGCTGCATAACCCTCTTAAATATGTTACTATTTGACTTGATAACTTTCTCAAAGCTACCTATGTCATAACAAATAAATCAGAATCTTTCTTTCTCTTCTCAGTCTTTTATTGTAAAAATAGAATTCCCATATCATGATCATTAGACTTTTACTTTTGAGATAAGGAATGTTACTTTTGTGGCACCCATGCTTTCTTCAGTCCGTCTTCTTTTTTCCCCTTTTTGTTTTATTCTCCCGCCCCATTTTTAGTGCTTTGATTTCCTTTTTGACTCCTGGACAAGTCCGTGTTATCTGCTTGAAAAGATTCCAGAAATTGTTTTCCATTGCGTTCTTCCTAGATCTGAGATAAAGTGACCACCCAAGGTCACCCACCTGGAATTGAGCTTAAGGAGGAACTAGAACTCAATCTTTAGTTTTGAGCCTATACCACACTGGCTGTCTATTTTCTTTTTTCTCACACTGTATACTCGGGCAATTGAATGTGTTCTTTGGTTTTTTAGGTTTTTTGTGTAAAGATTCCTTGCTGATACTTGGCTCTTGGCCTCATTTCTGGTTACAGTCTTGTTAGCACTCATCACATGAATTCAGTTTTGAAGGAGTTGATTATTTCCACATTCACTTTGCTTCTCTCTTTATTTTTATCTAGCCATCTTAAATATTTATTTGGCTAGTTAATGCTAAGATTTCCAAATAAGAAATAATAGTATCAAAGTTATCACAACATCATCCATATTACTTAAATTAAATGTATTATATATAGTTGTAATATTTGAGTTACAAAAAGTAGTCCGTAGGAATAATGCACAGATGATAACAACAACAAAATAATAATAATAATCATAGACAAACTAATCCTAAAAATACAATTAACAGTAATTGTTTTAAAATCAGCATATCTTCAATTTTAGGCTTATGTCCAGTTATACATCTCAGATAATACAGCTAATAAAGCTTAATAGATTTATTATTTTTATTGAATCAATATTTTCTCCACCCATTAAAAAAAATTAGAAGAGCAGAGACGAAGGGCAAAGTTATTTAATAAAAATACCTTTTCCCTTCATCTCTGCTCTGTCTTTCTATTTTTTTTAATGGGTGGAGAAAATATTGATTTAATAAAAATAAAGTTTCAAAGAATTTTATTTATCATCATTGGAAGACTGCTATTGATCTCCCTCCTTCCCTTTCTTTGTTTTTATAGAGGACGTAGAGCTATTCACACCATCGACCATATTTCTTGAATATGGGACCCATCACTTTTAGTATTAAATAGAATACCTCATGACAATGAGTTAATACTTGATGGATTTCACTTTCATATAAGATAAAGAACAAATAATATTGTTTTGAGGCCAGTTTTACTATTTGTTCCTTGCCAATCTATCATTATAACATTGAACCCCACGTCAAACATCATTTTTTTTAATTTGGTGTCAATTTCTTACTTCATTTCTTCTTACTGTTTGAGAACCATTACAGAGTTCAAATTATTGCAGTCCACATTTCTTGAAAGTTCTCCCAAGATTAGTTCTCATTTAATTTTAGACTGCCCCACTTTTGCATGCTTGTTATATGATCATATTATTTATTTTTTATTTTATTTATCATACTGAAAGTAGAATAAAACCTGGATCGATCACTCCTCATCCAGCATCCACCTGATTCTGAAGCTGAAAGGGAAGGACTGATCCAAAGTCCCCGCAGAGCTTCCTTGTGAAGAGAGAATAAAACTGGATCTCCAGAATCCAGCGTGTCAAACTCAAGTTTCATTGAGAGCCGCACCAGGGCTGTGGTTGACCTAAGGCTGGGTGGGGGGAGAATGGCTGACTGGGTGGGTGGGCATGGCCAGCTGGATACCACTCACTGGGCGTGGCTGACTGGGTGGGTGTGGCTGACTGGGTGGGCGTGGCCAGCTTAGCCACTCCCCAAACTGCTGGCCTGATGTTTCCTCTTCGCTTTGGGTAGACCGGGCCAAAGCCACGTGGACCGGCCCCCTTACTCTTACGTTCAGGCCCACGGGCCTTGTGTTTGACACCCCTATCCTGAATTTTGCTCCCATACTTCCATCACTCTGGCCCTCATTTCCATATTAATCATTGCTAACTTTAGGCCGGTGCTTTTTCAACCTTGGCAAATTTGCAAATGGGTGGGTCCCAACACTCAGAAATCCCCAGAATTCTGGGAGTTTAAATCCTTCCTTCCCAGTTAGAAAATCCATCGATGGAATGACTTGTCTTCAGAAGTTGTGGGTGCTCAATCGCTGGAGGTTTTTAAGAACCGCCTCGAGTTCCCTGAATGGGTGAAGAGAGGCAGGATATAAATTGAAATAATAAATAAATAAGAACAGATTGGACAATCACTTGTCTGAAACGGTACAGCCTGAGCAGGGAGTTGGACTAGAAGACCTCCAAAGTCCCTTCCAACTTTGGTATCCTCCTTCCTTCCTTCCTTCCTTCCTTCCTTCCTTCCTTCCTTCCTTCCTTCCTTCCTTCCTTCCTTCCTTCCT
>JANHGC010003562.1:35840-51157 GCA_027560395.1 Boaedon fuliginosus
CATACATGGGGAAGGGAAGGACAAGATGTTAGGTCCACGCTTGCCGGCAAAGCTGGGTCTTCAATGCCTTGCGAAACCTAGGCAAGCTGGGGATGGTTCTAATCTCCACGGTGAGCAAATTCCATAGGGACGGTGCCGCCACAGAGAAGGCCCTAGCCCATGGCCGCACCAGCTGACATTGCTTAGCCGACAATATCCGGAGCAGGCCCTCCATATGAGATCTAACTGGGTGCTGGGAGGTATACAGGTAGCAGCAGGTGGTCTCGAAGGTATCCTGCTCCTAAGCCATGAAGGGCTTTATAAGTTGTTACTACCACCTTGAATTGCACCCAGGAAGACCACTGGCAACCAATGCAGCTCACCACTGGCAGCCAATGCAGCTCGCAAAGGATGGGTGTTATGTGGGTGTACCGAGGCACACCCTTAATCACTCTCGCGGCTGCATTTTGTACCAGTTGAACTCTCTGAGTGCTCTTCAAGGGCAGCCCCATGTAGACCGTGTTGCAGTAGTCCAACTGAGAGGTGATAAGGGCATGAGCGACCATGTGTAATGCCCCCTGGTCCAGGAAGGGTCACAGCTGGTGCAACAGGACAACCTGTGCGAAGGCCTCCCTGGTCACAGCTGTAAGGTGGTGGTCAAATTGAAGCTGTGAATCCAGAAAGACCTCCAAGTTGCGAACCCGCTCTGAGGAGAGCAATTTCTCTCCCCCGAGCTCCAAAGGTAGAAACTCAACTGAACCACACAGACGCAGTACCCACAGCCACTCGGTCTTGTCAGGGTTGAGTCGGAGCCTATTAGTCCCCATCCAGATCCTCACGGCCTCCAGGCACTAGGACATCACCTCCACGGCTTCACTAGATCGACCCGGGACAGAGATATACAACTGGATATCATCAGCATACTGATGATACCCAACCCCGTGTCAACGGATGATCTCCCCCAGCAGCTTCATGTAAATGTTAAATAGGAGAGGGGAGAGGATGGAACCCTGAGGAACCCTGCATGGCAGGACCCTTGGACTTGATTTCTGCCCTCCCCCACCAACACCGACTGGGTCCAGTCAGAGAGATAGGAGGAGAACCACTGTAACACAGTGCCCCCCATTCCCAACCACCCGACCCAGAAGGATACCGTGATCGATGGTATCGAACGCCGCTGAGAGGTCAAGAAGCACCAGAATGGAGGGAGACCCCGCCATCCCGGGCCCGCCAGAGATCATCCACTAGTGCGATCAAAGCCGCCTCAGTGCTGTACCCAGGCCTGAACCCAGACTGCAAGGGATCCAGATAATTAGCTTCATCCAAGGGATGAAGGAGTTGGAGTGCCACCACCTTCTCAACGAACATCCCTAAAAAGGGGAGGTTGGAGACTGGACGGAAGTTGTTCAAAATGGCCGGGTCCAGGGAAGGCTTCTTGAGGAGGGGCCTGACCACAGCCTCCTTCAAGGCATGTGGGAAGGACCCCTCTCTCAACAAAGCATTTATAATCCCTTGGAGCCAGCCGCATGTCGTCTCCCGGCTCGCCGAAATGAGCCAGGAGGGACGTGTCCAACAAACAGGTAGTGGCATTCACAGTCCTCACAACCTTGTCCATATCATCAGGGCCAACAGGAACAAATTCATCCCAGATAACTGGACTCATACCTGCCTCTACCACCTCAGTGGAGTCTGCCCAACGAGAATCCAAGTCCGACAGAATCTGAGCAATTTTGTCTGACAGATGCTGAACAAATTCCTCGGCTCTCCCCTGTAAGGGTTCCTCCACTTCCGCAGGTCTTAACAGGGAGCAAGTCACCTTAACAAGGCAGCTGGGCGGCTATCTGCAGATACAATAAGAGTGGTACAACATGAATGTCGTGCCGCCCTTATCCCAACTAAGTAGGTGCGATTATGGCCTCCTAAACGTGTTTGGTCAGAATCAGTTTGGCTTTTCTTCCAGACGCGCTCTAGGCATCTCTTCTGTTGTTTCATCCCCCGGAGCTCCTCAGTAAACCAAGGAGACCTCCAGGGGCTGTGGACAGAGAGAGGCCACAAAGGCGCAATCTGATCTAAGGCCTCGGTGGCTGCACTATTCCAAGCTTCCACCAAGGCCTCCGTCGAGCTGCAGGCCAGG
Organism: Boaedon fuliginosus; assembly: GCA_027560395.1. NCBI lineage: Eukaryota > Metazoa > Chordata > Lepidosauria > Squamata > Lamprophiidae > Boaedon > Boaedon fuliginosus. The sequence goes on from JANHGC010003562.1 coordinate 37,954, forward strand.
GAATCAGGAATCTCCTCAAGCTCCCTCTGAAACCCAATTGGGTCCATTAGAATCCTGGGGTGGAACCACCTAGTCTGTCCAACCTCCCTGCGGCGTACGGTGGTCATCTGGAAGTCCAATTTTATGAGGGAATGATATGACCATGGCAAAGGCTCAGCGACTATATCCCCCATCTTCAGATTGTGGTGCCATTGCTCAGAGATAAAAACCAGGTCAAGTGTGTGCCCCCCAGTGAGTTGGACCCTGAACTACCTGGGTCAGGTCCATGGTTGTCATGGAAGCCATGAACTCCTGAGCCGCTCCCGAGGATCCGCCAAGGGATGGCAGATTGAAGTCCCCAAGCACCATCAGCCTGGGGAACTCAACCGCCAGCCCCGCCACCCCCTCGAGCAGCTCAGGCAGGGCTGTTGCGACGCAGCTGGGAGGCAGGTACGCCAGCAGCAGACCCACCTGAACCCCTAGGTCCAACTTCACAAAGATGGACTCACACCCGCCTATCTCTAGAGCAGCGCCTTCCAGGCTGTGTTTGCCTGCAATACTGCATTCTAACCACTATGCCACCAGGGCTCCTGGTGAAATTACTTTAAAATGTCCATGCTAAGGTAATTGAGATAGAAAATTAAAATAAAAAAATTAAAACGGCTACCCAATAAATAGATGGCACTTCTTTTCTCATCCAAATACACCTGTTTTCAATCATTTATGTACCACTAATAATGGGGCTGGGGAAGAAGGTTATTCCTTCATGGAAAGGAATTCCAACAGGTTGATGCAACCAGAGGAAAGCATTGCCTTGTGGGTCTGCCCTAAAGGAAATACATGAAATGTGAAATTCTGTGAATTTAACGTTCTAGAGGTGCATAATTAGCTGTTATTTAGTGTAAAGCACTGCTGTGTATCTGAGAAGTATATGGGTCTAAGGAGCCTTTTGTTAGGTGAATATAATCAATTGGTACATTTGCAGTGTGACTGTGAAGGTAATTAAACAGAATTAAACAAAAATTAGAGGAAAGTAATACTCTCCAGAAAATTCCAAGATTTTCATAAAAACCTTCTCACCTTCTCCCCCCACCCCCACAACATCCCCTCTCACTACAGATAATTAGACCTTGTTCACGGGGAGGGGAGAAATGAAGGAGAGAATTGGCTTGAAGGGACAGGATGCAGCAAACTTCAAATGCAGCCTAGTCATATGAGCAGATAAAGCCAACTGACAGAGAAGGCAAGGGTTATTATTAAGAGACAAAGAAGAAGACAGAGGCAGAGATCTAATAAGCCTAGCAGGAAAATACTGCCATTTTGTATGTCCTTTCTTTTTGCATTAGTCTTTTTAGTTGTTTGGTTTGTGTTTCAGTGCCATTGTAGCTTTGAATGGTTACTAAATGAGCTGTTGTAAGTCAGGGACACTGAATGAACTCTTTGTAAGTCAGGGACTATCTATGAAATCTCTTGGCACAAAAGATAAGAATGAACTGCTCCCCTTCCCACACACTTCATTCTGAACTGAGAAGAGTAATCACTGATGATGCCAAAGAGTGATGAAAGGTCTACTTATTCCAGTTTCCCATTTTCAGTAATTAGAAGTTTCCCAAGGAATGACCATAATGCTGAAAGTAATTCAGCAGAGGTTCTGCTCTACGTTGGCAATGATCACATGAGTAAGATAGAATTATAGATTGTTCCTTCTAAAAGATTCCCTCTTAAGATGATGCTCTGCTTGAGAGATATTTTTATGTTGCTTGAGTTATAAATTACCAACTTTGTGTTAACTTTTGCTTGTTTTCTTCGGTTCCTGCACACCACACGTTTCTCTGCAATAGTCACAAAACAAATTTTGATCGTGCTAGAAAAGTATTTGAAGCCAATTAATTTCTGCAGAGTTGTTTCATTCTCTGCACTCATTCACTATAAAAGAAGACAGCAGCCAATTGTTGACATATCTAACTAACCAAGAATTGTTTTATAATACAAAAACACATGTTTTCTCATAAGACAGACTGTGGGCTGATAAGTCAAAACAATATATCATCGGAAAAATTGCATTCAATTCTCATTTCAACGGTTCAATTGCCAATCAGAGGTCCATCTGGATTTCCACAATTTCCTGTACCTACTGGGGATAATCCCTATTTTCCAATACCTACTACCTTTGTAAAAACAATGACCATATTTTGGCCCTCCTGTAGCTTTTGGAGAAATTCTATAGATTTGGGGAATTATTCACTGTTAATGAAAGATTAAATGCATTTCAAGACAGATTAGAAAGCAAATTATAATTAATGGATATGAAATAAAAAATGAGATATTATTAAATGGGTGAAATAGAGGAAAGAGAAAGGACAAAATGAATTGTTTATATCTAGAAGGAAGGAGAAGAGATGAATTATTAACTATAAGAATCAGTTTCAAATGAGACAATTTATAATGAATGACTTTAAATGTATAGAAATATAAATGAAATGTAATTGAAGCGAATGAAATGAAATGAAATGAATTCACACACTGTTCAGAAAGAGACTATGTTTTTAAAGGAAAAATTAATAAAAACTTATTAAAAAATAAAACTGCTGGTAATGAAAATTATGTATGGCATATTTACTATGGAGGGGTGGCACTTTATATTCTGAGCATTTGATGAGGTACTCAGACCATAGATAATTTGCCTTTGCTAGCATCTTGCCTCATTCCAAGCGAGGCAACATTTTTCACTACTTTTTTAATCGGTTATGTAAATCAGACCATTCTCTCATTACAAAAAAAAAAATATTCTTTTCACCAGATTTTATTTAAATGAATATAAGAGATTGACTTTAAATTTTATTTCAAAGGGGAAGAAAAATTCTAATAATTTTCCTAAGACATATGTGCTTTCTTAATTTATTTAGTTAGGAGGTGATCAACAGATGTGAGCAAATGTCCTGAACTGTGCTATGCAATAATTTTTTTAAAGGTCTGTAGTCTTCTAGTTTCCTTTGTTTTGACTAAATTTCATGATGGAATTCATCTTATGGGTCTTTTTTGTAGAGGGAAATTTGAGTTGCCAGGGAAGCTTCAGAAGATGGAAAGCAAGCAACACAAACAGTAATATTTTGTACCACTTCCAGGATTTTTTTTAAAAAATAAACCATCATGAGAATTTCATGATACAAACACTCAAGCACCCTGAAAATGAAGTAGAAATATAACTGACCATTTCATGGCGTAGAGTTTATCACAAGACACAGACTGAGAGATTTTTTTAGGATTTCAATAGGATATGTTATTTTTTATTAGTTTGCTTAATGAAAGCCTCTTTTATAATGAATTGTCCAACAAGCAGCTGTTCCATGCCCAGAATATCTGTTTTCTTTTCATATATATAAAAAATTAAAACTAACATGACAAATAACTAGTAGGTGAAGATGAGTTATCTGTGTTTTGGAAGATGGTTTTTTTTATTGCGCTATGTATCATGGGAACCAATTTTTATTAAGTGAGCAGAGCAAATATGGATTGTACTGACTCAGCTGAAGTTAAAAGGCACTTCTTACAGTAGCAATTGTAGGAATATATAAGCACCCTTTATGTTTTGGAACCATTTTTTTAGCTTACAGGCACTGAGGAGAGACAAATAGATCAAGTCAGTATCCAAAACAGAGGAAAAAAGTTACTGAAGTAAGATTAGTAGTTAGCTGAAAAAGGTTTGAATATATAAATTAATAAATATTGTATACACAGGTTGTAAGAAATCTTTGCCTAGTAATTCTGATTACATTATTCTGAAAATAGAAAAAAGTTTTCAGTGTTGTTGAGGATTAAAGGATACAAGGCTTCTGTTTTTAGTTTTCTTCCTTTTGCATAACAAGCATCCTAGGGAAGGAATTCTCTAAACATTGTAAATTCCTCTAAAAATTTAGTAGAAGACTTTATGAGAAAATACCAGAGATTCCAAAATACATAATAAATGGGGACCAGTCAATTTTTTTCTTTTATATTTTGCTGGTCATCTAGAGGTTATATACCAGATGTAAAACTGATTGTGTACAATATGAGCTACTGATTGTCATGATTTCATTGTAATTTTTAAGTCATGTTTTTGGTTCAACTTTAAACAGTATTATTTGTTTGTTTAAGAAAATCTATACAGTCACCCAGCTCACTCTCAGTGACTCTAGGTGACTTACAAAAATAAAATTATAGATTGTATTCCAAGCTATGTATGGTACGTAGGTGACAATGATTTACACAGCACAATCTTTGTACCTATGACTTTTGGAGAATGAGAAAAGGGGTCTCATTCCTTAGACCAAGGATCTTATAAGAGAATTATGTAATGAAGCAACAAAACATTAAACTATGCTGAAATATGGCTTGTAATTTTTATTTTTATTTTCCTCATGAAAAAGGCATTTATATTTCTATTTTGTACTCCAGATGTTTGATTTTCTTTTTTTCAAAGTACTGGTAGTAAATTATTTTTGAGTTTACTATTAGAAAAATTATGATCAGGGATAAATATACTACTGGTAAATGTATTATACTAAATATTAAATATATTTGATAAAACCACATTCTAATAATAATTGAGAGTTGGTCAGAGATGAAGTGTGATCCTTCCTTTTTCACTCTCTCTCTCGTTCCCATATAAATCTCTCAATCCAACGATTGTTTTTTAAATAAACCTTAACAGCAACAGTGGTACTCAAACCTTCATACAAAAATCTGAACACTTTGCTGTTACAGTTCTGTAAACAGCTAATTACATTCACTAAATGCTTGCCTCTTGTGTGTAACAAATGGCATGCTGTCAACCACTGATTTCCTAGCCCTGAAATTAAGCACACATGATTGAGACATGGGATATTTATGGGGAATTAATGACCAACTGGGAGGAGTACAACTGGAGCATAGCCTTTGGCCATTAATTCCAACTGACCATTAAATCAAAAGTAAATAGCATGATTAAAGTTCTTCAGCATTATTATAATATAAAAGAATGAGGAGGAAACCTTTCAAATGAAATTGGAAGTATTTGTTACTTATAGTCTTTCCCAATTTGGTACCCTGTAAATGTGCTGAAATCAATTAATTCCTAGTCTGTGTGTGCTTGCCACTGGCCAATAATATGATTGCGACTTAGTTCATGATAAGTCATTGGCACTGAGAAATACCTTTTATTATTTTATTATTTATTTTATTTTATTAATTACACTTTTATGCTGCCCAACTGGGCGGCTTACAACATAGATAGCAATAGCACTCAGATGTTATATACCGCTTATCAGAGCTTTACAACACTGCCCAAGCAGTTAGAGTCGGCACATTGCCCCCAAACAATCTGGGTCCTCATTTTACCGACTTTTAGAAGGATGGAAGGCTGAGTGAACCTTGAGCCTGGTAAGATTTGATCTGACAACCTGCTGAACAAGTCAACAGAGATAGCTGCAGTGCTGAATTTAACCACTGTGCCACCGGGGCTCTTATATGGAATGTAATTTATAGCTATAAGTTGCCCCTCCTCAACCATTATATCCTTCTTGAATAAGTGTAACTTTGCAATTGGAGTTTGAAAAATTAGAACATGAACTAATTCATAATTCAACCTGTTAAAATTCATCAAACTATTATTTAATTCACAGCTCTAATATCCAATATGATTGAAAACATAAGCTAATTTTACTTTTTTGTTCATAGATCATAGATATGCAACACAACCAAATTCTAAAAGTACACAGTTCCATATTGTTACTATTAAGTAAATGAGAAAGAATTTTGCCCCATGGTGATCAATGGCTTTAATAGAATTGTTTAAATCTTTTAGGACACATACAAGAGAAATGGCATTCTGCCATCTTTCCAGGTCATCTTGATTTCAGATAGATCAGTTTGCATTGTTCTTCTTATCAGTCCCTTCAAATACCTTCGTAATTCTATCAGTACACTTATTGGCCAAACTCTAAAGAGATTAGTCTGCATGGTTCACCAACTCTCATGAAGAACAATCATATCACTCTTGATACTTACAGATGCAAATATTTTTATATGTTTGTATGGAGGGGGAAATTGATACAGTATACACCATATAGAAAACTATAATAAAGATTTGTTGTAACTACTCAGAAATATATATGAATAGATCCAGGCATATTTACAAATAAATATTTTTATCTATGGACCTCTGAATATGCATTATAGCATTCATCCAATTCCTGGTGCACATTTAAAAAGAGGATTGAACTAAGTGCAAAGCTGAGTCATTTAAATATTATACTTGGAAGACTATGCGTCATCAAGTTGGTACTGATTCTAATATAGACAGATTGTCTGATAATCTGTTGCTAACCTCATCATATTCAAGCCTTCCAATGGTATACTCATTGCCACTATCACTGAGTTCATCCACCTTGCTTCTGCCATTCTCTTTTTCTATTTCCTTCCATCTTTCCCAGAATTAGGGAAAGAATTTGTGCTCTTGTCCAGAGCACTACATAATGTGACTAATTTGACTCTAATTTGAAGTTTAGTTAATTTGTTTGCTGATCCATTTGTTTATTTTTTTGGCTGCCCATGGTAGAAGTCTTCTCCAATACCAAACTTCAAGACTATCAATTTTCCTTCTATTCTGCTTGTGAAGTCCAACTTTTTTGAAGTGCAAATCCAGTTATGAGGCCACTGCCATACCCCCATAGACATTATACCTGTACGGATTGTGTGTATATGTTTACTTTTCTATCATCGTGTTCTCATCATATGCTAAATAAATAATATTTATTTATTTATTATTTATTTATTAGATTTGTACCCTGCCTCTCTTCACCCCTTTCGGGGGAACTCGAGGCGGCATAGTGCAACTTTCAGTTCCACAGAGTATCACTGGGATAGCATCTTTATAGTTATAGGCACATCATGGTATCTAAATATCTTTTCCAAGACCTTCATGGCTGTTCTACCAAATGCTATTCTGTGACCTGTTTCTTGATTGCTTGTTCCTTTACTGTTGATGTTGACCCCAAATGTCAGAAGCTATCTACCAGTTCAGTAACTTCATTCTCTATTCCAAATCTAGTTTTTGTACTTATCATTAGTTTGACTTTTTAAATATTTAATTCTAGTCCTGGTTTTTTTACTGGGCTCTTCGACTTTTGTTATTAGAGCCTGAAGATCCTTTGCATGTTTGACTATTAATGTTTATTTTCAGAATCACTACTTATTGGTGTTTCTTCTTATGTTTTAAAACTATACTTTTCTTGAATTATTAACATAGTGTGATTATATGATATATTGTGGAACCAGTGTCACACAATGCCAGAAAATATATATATTTAGGTAGATATATTTGAGAATTTGGATAGCTTATTACCTCAAAAATATTTGAAGAAGTTGTAGATTCCCCTGCAATTTTTTCTAGTTTTTAATATGAAAAGTGAAATATAAAGGGAACAAGGTTTTTGGTCCATCTGTCTGCTCTCTCAGAACACAATTTCTAATTCCATATTGTACTGTAATGTCTTTATTATGAGCCTGGTCACATACACAAAGAACCATTTGACACCGTTTTTTGGGGCAACACCTCAAGCACACAGTCAAGCAAGCTTATATAGTCTGTTTGGATACTGTATAAGGAAGCACAGAAAAATAATTTGTATTGGCTCTCAAAAGCATCTAATCAGTTTCATTCTTTTCTGTCTTACTAGAAAACCAGGAAGTCATCTATTTGTGGTTATGGCAACACTTAGTTTCCAGAAAAATTTCCTCATACCGTAGTAGCTGTAGTAGTAGCTACTGGAGGAGATGACGAGCCTGAGCCTGAAAAAAGTGTCAAAAACATCATCAGTTACACCCCGTACATCCATTGACCTGCATTCACCCCCACCGCCCTTGAAGTCTATTGATCTTGTGCTGCATCAATTTGCCTTGACCATTACTAGTTCAGATTGTTGTGTACAGGTAGCATGAAATAAACCTGTAGTACTTTTGAACTCTATGCCTCTTGTTCCTGACAGCTACTACCAGTTCATTCTAATGTTAGTCACATCCTGCTACCTGCAGAGATACTGTATTTATTTATTTATTTGATTTGATTTGATGTATACCCCGCCTCATTTCCCCGGTCAAAGGGAACTCGAGAGTAACCTTCTGTCTGTTAGTAATTTCCTTCTAAGAGGGAAAATGGAGTTAGCATAGCTAAGCAGAATTCACCACACAACCCTATGTGTCCATCTTTCACACCCTACATCAGTCTTAGGATCTAAGTATTTAAAACCAGTGACATACCAAGACAGGTTGCGCTTTTGACTTTTGCTATACAATCCTCTGTTTCTGGTATCACTGAAACTCTTAGATCTGGTTCATGTGGTATGGGGGAGTACTGAGCATTTATATAATTTGTTATGCCTTTCTCATTCCCAGATTTGTTCTCTATAGACTTCTTCCTTTGATATTTTATATAGATGTATTATTATCAGCCTGAATCAATCCACTTCAAAAGAAAGGCTTTTTTATACTAAAGTTATGGTTTATAATATACATACTGGCCAGTGCAGGTTAGAAGGTTTAATTGTTTATTTTTTACTTCTTCTGTACTGCTATGAAAAGTCTTTAGGTTTTAGAAGGCTATTTATAACTTTATTACTAATAAAATATGATATGACTACCCAGCAAGGCAACAGCCTGGTGAGAAGGCAGATCAATTTGGTTTAAAACTAGCTGGAATGGAATAATCTCAACATATTTATTAGGCTGCAGACTCTGGCAAGGATAGTATTTTAGTAATCTCTTCAAATCACTTACCTTCCAGATTTCTGTGATCAGGTGAATCCAGTTATCCATTTCTGTCAACATAACAATGACTGATCCAAAATATCAGGGAAATGTTTAAGTTTGAAAAAACTTGTCTATGTACAGGTAGGTAATTTATAGTATAAATGGAATGAAAATTCTGTTTTCATTTTGTCATTACTGAGTGTAGATTGTCCTTCTGGGACCTTGTCCCATCTCCACATAGGATCTCAGGAATTCAGACAGAGTGACCATCAGGTTCTTGGTCATCTCTCTTACTAAGGTCTTTTTCACCTAATTGCTGTTTGTCAAATGTAAAAGGTATACAAAATTCCATTCTTGGTTTATCAACTTGCTAAACTATGGCAGAACAAATGAAAGACTAGGTCTGAATCTGAAAAGGTTCACTTTCAAATTAGGGACAATTTGAATGTCTACACTTCTTCCTGGACTGCCATACCACATTAAGATATTTTTAGGTCCTGTGTACATATTTCTTTGTAGGTTATTCTTCCAATTATAATTCAGATGCATAATGTTAATTCTTAGATCTATATTCTTCAACAGGTTGTGGTAGATATATCCATAATATAGTAGTGATAATATCTTCAATACATTTAATTTTAGAATATAACTGTTACTTTTCATATTTTAATTTCATCAGCCCCAAAATTTTATAGGCCCCCAGTATTGTACCTATTGTGCTTAAGTGATAACACAGGCATTAACATCACTGTAGAATTTTGCTTGGCATTGTTTCATTAGCGAAACCAATGTCTTCTAAATTGTTCTTTAAAAGCCACTATATTTTCTCTGATAACAAAATCCCACATTTGTTTCTAAGTATGCAAAAGAGTGTAGGTGTAATTTATCAGAATATTTTGGGCCAAGAAGACCTGGATGCTTCCACAGCTAGCAAAGGCTCACCCAGCTAATGAAAATCTCAGCTCGACGGTATCTCTGAACTTGGCAGCTCTAGTGCAAACAGAAGTAAGTATGCTTATGCTCACTGAAATCAGTGAACGCATTTTTTATAACTCTCTAAATCATGAATTGGCTGGGTTCTCACAACATAATAAACAATTTGTGGTTTACAAACAAAGGTGATTTTTCTCACAAAAGGTTAAGCCATAATGTGATTGATTTGGCTTTGGCTTGGTATTTTGTGAGAACCAAACTGGGTCTGTACTGTTATGGCCATAGGCTACTCAGAAGAATTACAGCCATAAGATGCCAAGAGGAAGAAATAACACTGGGAGGCAAGAGTCAGAGCCAGCAGAATTCAGCTTCCTTTAATAAACGAAGAGCCTCATGGAATCCTAGCAAGAGACAGTCAGTGCCTCTCTGTTTACCCATGGGAAGATCAAAAATGTACCTTGCTCACTACCATGTAAGGGAAGGAGACCATTAGATATATTTTGTTTGTTTGGGGGGGGAGGAGGGTTAAAAACATCAAAGCCCTAAAATGTGCATCCTCATTGAGTTCATTGACGTGGATATACAGGGTGGTCTGTAAATACTTGAGAGCTTTGCTTATTGTATAAAGTTACAAGGATGTTCTCTCTTGCATCACTTGCGTTTAGCAGTAAGGCTCTTAGTTAAAATGAGGCCAACACTTTCTGAAAACAGATAAGGTGTTTATTCTACAGAGAAAGAGGAATTGTGAGGAAGAACATTTAAAAAGCATCTCTATAGAGAGAGAAAATGCAAATCTGCATAAGGCAGAAATATTCCTCCTCCCCCAGCTTTTCTCCCACTGTTTTTTTTTAATGATAGTATTCCAAGATATTCAGTTTTATGGTTAGAAGCCAAAAGCCTTGATAAAGATGGTCAGAGGGAAAGGTTGTACCGGATATAGGAGCAAAATTGAGGAGTATTATTGATGCACTATCTGTGAGCTTTGAGGAACAAAATCTAGCCTTAGATTGTCGTGACACTTCTCACGCAAGGTGGAGAAGAGCACCAGATAGAAAGGGAGTAGAACTCACTGGCATTTAGGCATGACTGACTTTCTGATTTAGAATTCGTAGGCTACCAGTTTCATATTTTTTGGAAGAGTGCACACAGCATGCACACAGGGAAAGCATTAGTGATTCATATTCTGTAAAGCAATGTAACATATTCTTCACTAATAATTTAAAGTGTTTTCTGTAATTTTAGACCCATATTTCAAACTTACCAAGAGCATTCTGGTAATCACTGCTTATCCTTTAGGCTGAATAGTCCAGCTGTGGATTGACAATATAACACTGACCTGTAGTTTTGTGTATCATAAAAAAAGGAGACAATCTATATTGCATTTTAATGAAAATGTACCTGATGTCATATTTTTGATGGCATCTATAATGTTTGCAGTTCAGTTTTTCTTTCTTATCTGTAGCTTTTCCCCCTATAGAATAAAAGAAAAATTAAAAATAAAAATAAACTGGAAAATGCACAAAATGAAAAAGAAAATAAAGAAATATGTAATTCATTTTTCAATTCAGATTGTGGATATTATTGCAGAATGTATACAAAACACATATACCTAACACATAGATTAACTGATTAAAAAAAATAACTTTCAAAAAGGAATGAATCTGGCATATTAAAAGAAGGATATGAAAATAAGAATTTGTTGTATGTTAAACTATACAAATCAATATAAAATGGACAAAAATTGGAACACTTGAAATAAATCAAAACTAGAAGATTACGAAAAGCTGCATAAAAGTCACAAATATTCATTTCTGTTTGCACTAAGGTAATCAGAATGTAAATCTTGAAGTTTTCAGGAAGGTGGAATTTCAAACAAATATAAGGTTCTCAAATAAATATTGTATCTTAAACCATCTCATGAACAAGCATCGTTTTTCCATTTGGATTCCACTTATATTTTTCTGCCTCAAATTTATTTTTGAATGATCCTTAGGTGATCATTTCTAGTTATTTTAATAATCTGATTTGTTTTTAAAAAATCTTAATAGGATAAAAGAACAATTTCATTTCAAAGTAGTTATTCTGAAACATTCTAGAACAGATTATCTTCTTAAAAACTAAGTTCTTACATGTTGTAGCAGCATTAAATCAGTGTTTGAAGTTACAAGGATTTGTTAAAAAATTGGTAATGCCTCAGTAGATAAGAGATTATATGCTTATGTATATATTTAAAGGATTTATTCCAACTCAGGAAATGGACATTAATGGGCCACCTACAATGAACAGCGTTTAATATAGGAATGCCTTTTTCTCATGCTAGTATCTAATAGAAGAGCTTGCAAATATTTATTAAATTTGCTCACTTTCTGAAAAGCATGTAAATGCTCCTATTTTACCAGTGCATGTCATATTACATTTATCTTACTTATAAAGACATGTTGTATATGTATGTAATGATAGTCCTTTAGAGTATCACATTGGAATTAACTGAGATGCATTTGCTAAGTAATATAGAATATTTTAATGAATGTTTTAGGAAAAAACTGACCTCAGCAGAACTTTAACTAAAGTTAAGGGCTTTAAAGCTGAATACCAACACCTTGAAAAGCTAGAAGGCATTAGAAGCCAGTTTAGGTCTTTCACTACAGACATGATAAGACAGCCATTCCTTATACCACTGAGCAGCAGAGACACCACATTTTGCATCAATGGCAATTTCATGACACTTCTTAATAATAGCATTGAGGTAGTCAAGCTGGTTGTAACCAGTAACACACCAGCCATAAGCATACAACACATCCCTTCTCACGATTATCGTTTGTATATCCAGTGACTGATGATGATCAGGGAGCCTTCCCAAAGTGCAAACGTGTTCCTTTTGAGGGATTACTATCAGATCTTGAGAATCACAACTCTAGAATCCATCCACTGTATCTCTGTCCTGGCTGGATTTAATTTCTATTTTACCTCTTTCAAAAACAGCTTATTGAAGTTAAACAATGTTGAAGGGTGCCGATTGCTTCTTTGGAATTAGAAGGTAGGAATCAATATTCCTCATCATACTTTGCATTAATGTTTAAAGTTATCATTGATTTCAGGTGCTATGCCTTCAAATATCCATTTCAGACGTTCAGTGGTGGAGAAGAGATGTCTCCATTTCCTCCTTATGAGCACTGCAGAGACATTTGACTAGCTACCATGAGGAACAAAATGGATTAAGATGGCTTAAACCTTCAAGCCTGTTGCTATGTTACTATGTTCTTATGTTTAATCTTATCAGTTTTCAATCTTATTCGATGAAGTCATAAGCCTTTTGAACAGAAACACTGGTACGTGTGTCTGGTAATACATGGTTTAGTTCATAGTTGCAACAAAATTAAAATTATAATATAAGTAGATAATACTATATTTATCAAGTAGTTTATTTATTTATTTATTTATTTATTTATTTATTTATTTATTTATTTATTTATTTGATTCGATTTATACCCCACCTCATTTCCCCAATCAGGGGAGGTCTTGGATATCA
>JANHGC010003562.1:56095-67501 GCA_027560395.1 Boaedon fuliginosus
TTGTTGCCGCCTCGAGTTCCCCTTTGGGGTGAAGAGAGGCGGGGTATAAATCCAATAAATAATAATAATAATAATAATACTGGTTCGGCCGAAATGGTAGCTAAATTTTCAGGCCTAAGCTGATGCACACATCATGCATTTGGCATGCAATGCACGCGAATCACATTAGGCCCCATTAGGCCCCAAAGTGATGCACGTGCATCATGCATTCGGCGAGTGTGCGTTTCGCATGTGTGCACGCACTCAAAATGTCAGGAGCAAGCGAACCGGTTGTTACACCAGTAGGAACCCCCCCTGAGCGTTACCTTGGTGATTGGATCAGCTGGTGACATCACCATTGCCAGGGGATGACCAGTTGGGAGCTCCTTTCGGATCCCTATTAATGAGCCTACCAAGGTGATACCAATTTAACTACTCATATTTGCAAGCTTTCAAACTGCTAGGTTGGCAGAAGCTGGAGCAAAGGACAGGAATTCACCCCGATATACAGCTGTACTTGGGCTTTGAATAGCTTGCAATTTGTCAATCCGGCACCCTAACCATGTGAGCCATTGCGCTCCACGTATTGCTTTGGTCCTGTTAAATTTGCTGAAGTTTTGCCTGACTATCCTAGAATGAAAGACCAACATTCAGAAAAAGTGAGGCCTTTTCGGATGAGCGTACATCCTGTCCAATGTCTTTCACTTTCACTTTTTCACTTCTACCTTACATTTTTATAACTGGCTTTTTCTTTCTTCTCCTTTAAAAAAGGTTTCTGTCACAATCCCCATGGGTTTTATTTAGATATTTACATATTTAGCAGTGAGTAAGCAAATAGTACTTCTGTCATTGTTTCCTCTTTGCATTCATTTGAGTGGGCGTGGGATAAGAATTGTTCAGTAGAGGTTTTACAATAACACCACGGCTACATTCTCTTTAGGAAGAATAATAACTTTGGATTATGATTTTAAACAGGATCATGATATTAACTGGAAAAGTTAACACATCCTTTATTTATCAAATATTGCTTGCTTTAGGCCAACAAGCCTCCCATCACCTATATTATAGGTAAACTATTCTGCTTAGCAACCCTATAGGACTAAAGTAGTTTATGGTATCCTGCCAGGAGTAGCTTGTCATGAGACGGGCAGCCATATAAATTTGATTAATAAATAAATGCACTTAATCCACAGCAATAGTATATTCTAATTAATTATCTGACTCGGTAGTTGGCTATCTGGCTTTTGAAACCAAGACCAAGGGCAGGGAGCGTCAAACCAGTTGGGGATATTCTTGATAAGATAAGATAATGTCACTGGATAGATAGGACCAAAAATGTTTAATTTATTTCTCAGAGTTTGGGGGCTGTAAAGATATAAAGGCTTGAAGCCTGCACATGTTAAGCCTTACAGAGTTTAGCTCTTTTGGAGTTTAACAATTGAAGATAAATTGTGCAGTTGAAAATTAGGCATTGTTGGTCAGATTCTCCCACCACAATCTGGGAAATACTGAAAGGGGTACTTGGAGCCATATAAGGCACTTGCTCTGTCTTGCAGTAGATGTTGTCTGTCTATCATATAGCCTCTTGAGCCTTGTTGCATGCTTCCTACTTGGGGATATTATAAATGTGAAAGCTGGATTCCGAAAGCCAAATTTAATATCCAAATGAGAATGAACTGGGAAAGCTGTAGTCCGCAAGAAAACTTATTTATTTATTTATTAGATTTATACCCTGCCTCTGCCCTGGTCAAGGGGAACTCGAGGCGGCTAACAACAGTATTAAAATACAATAACAGTACAATCTATTAAAATATCTAACTCAATCACACAGCAACCAAAAACCAAAAAGGAGGGGGTACATCAGGTCCAGGTCCACCAACAGAGCCAGGTCTTAATGATTCTGCAGAAGGCCAACAAGGTGGGGATGGTTCTAATCTCCGTGGGTAGCTGGTTCCAGAGGGCTGGCGCTGCCACAAAGAAGGCCCTAGTTCAGGGACCCGCCAGCCGACAATTGTTTAGCTGACGGGACCCGTAAAAGGCCAACCCTGTGGGATCTAACTGGACGCTGGGAGGCATGAGGTGGCAGAAGACGGTCTCAAAAGGTACTCCGTTCCTAAGCCATGAAGGGCTTTAAAAGTTGTCACTAGCACCTTGAGTTGCACCCAGAAGACCACTGGAAGCCAGTGCAGCTAGTGGAGGACAGGTGTTATATGGGTGCACCGAGGTACACCCTTATTCACTCGTGCGGCTGCATTCTGGACCAGTTGATGTCTCTAAGTGCTTTTCAAGGTCAGCCCCATGTAGAGCACATTGCAGTAATCCAGTCGAGAGGTGATGATGGCGTGAGCGACTCTAAGACGAGCCTCCCGGTCCAGGAAGGGCACAACTGATGCAACAGGTGAACCTGTGCATAGGCCCCCCTGGCCACAGCTGTCAGATGATGGTCTAATTGCAGCTGTGGATCCAGGAGGACCCCCCCCCCCAAGTTGTGCACCCGTTCTGAGGGGAGCAATTTTTCTCCCCCCAGCATCAGCAATGGACAATCAACTGTACCACAGGGGGGCAACATCCACACCACTCGGTCTTGTCAGGGTTGAGCCTGAGCCTGTTGGTCCCCATACAGATCCTCACATCCTCCAGACACTGGGACATTACCTCAACGCCATCACTAGTTCAGCCCGGGGCAGAGATGTATAATTGGTGTCATCAGCATACTGATGATACCCTACCCCGTGCTGTCGAATGCTCTCACCCAGTGGTTTCATGTATATGTTAAATAGGAGAGGGGAGAGAACTGAACCCTGAGGAACCCCGCAACGCAGGGACCTTGGGCTAGATCTCTGCCCCATTACCAACACCAACTGGGTACGGCCTGAGAGGTAGGAGAACCACCACAACACGGTGCCTCCCACTCCCAACCCCCTAAGCTGCCCCAGAAGGATACTATGGTCAATGGTATTGAAAGCCACCGAGAGTCAAGAAGCACCAGGATAGAGGAAGCTCCCCCATCCTGGGCTAAAGCAACCAATGCCCTCTCAGTGCTGTACCCAGGCCTGAAGCCAGACTGTAAAGGATCCAGATAATCAGTTTCCTTCAAGGTACGCAGGAGTTGAAGCTCCACCACCTTCTCCGGTGGTGGACGAAAGTTGTTTAAAACAGCTGGGTCAGGGAAGGCTTCTTGAGGAGGGGTCTCATCAGAGCCTCTTTCTAGGCTGGTGGGAAGCACCCCTCACTCAAAGAAGCATTAATAACTGCCTGGAGCCAGCTGCATGTCACCTCCCAGCCAGCTGAGACTAGCCAGGAGGGACATGGGTCCAATAAACAGGTGGTGGCACTCACTGCACCCACCACCTTGTCAACATCATCAGGGGCCATAGGAACAAACTCTTCCCACATAACAGGACTAAGACCTGCTCGAGTCACCTCCACAGATGCCCAGCCACAGATGCCCAGCCAGAGTCCAAGTCCGACTGCATCCAAGCAATTTTATCCGACAGAAACTGAACAAACTCCTTAGCTCTGCCCTGCAAGGGTTCCTCAGCCTCCCCTGGTTTCAAGAGGGAGTAAGACACCCTAAACAGGGCAGCTGGGCGACAGTCTGCAGACGCGATAAGAGTCGCATAGTACGAGCGCTTTGCTGCTTTTATTGCCATTAAATAGGTTCCAATATGGTCTCCTAGTAGAGTTAGGTCTCATTCAGTTTTCCCGGACCTCCAGCAGCACTCTAGACGTCTCTTCTGTCACTTAATCCCCCCAGGGTCCTCAGTAAACCAAGGAGCATTCCGAGATCTGCGAACAGTGAGAGGTCGCAAAGGCACAACCCGATCTAAGGCCCCGGCAGCAGCACTATTCCAAGCCATCACCAGAGCCTCAGCCAAGCTGTGGGCAAGGGAATCAGGAATCTCCCCAAGCTTCCTCTGAAACCCAGTTGGGTCCATTAGGCGCCTGGGGTGGAACCAACTAGTCGGTCCCGCCTCCCTGCGACGTGGGGTGGTTGTCAGGAAGTCCAGTCTCAAAAGGGAATGATCTGACCATGACAAGGATTGAATGACTATGTCCCCCAAATCCAGATCCTAGCCCCATTGCACCGAGATAAAAATAAGATCGAGTGTGTGCCTCCCCTATGAGTTGGACCCTGAATTACTTGGGTATGAGCTCTGGCATCATGATGCAAGCTCTGTCCATGATCCCTTGACCAATTTGTAGCTAAATAAATAAAAGAACACTAAAGACTGCCCAAGGAGATTTCCCAGAAATTTTCCTCCTTTGAAAAAAATTCGAAAGCATTGAAAGATAACTGGCCCCAACCTACCAAAGTATATAATAATGGTAGCTGCCCTCTGTAGGAGCTCTCCCTAGCCGCCCAAAGGGAAGATCCACAAACATTTGTAAAAACTTGCTAATCTGCAAGATCTCTGAGGACTGATGAATGTGGATCCATCAGAGCTTATGTTACTTATTATTGTGAATATTAGTTATAATAGTTTTGTTTTAATATTTGTATACTGCTTAGGATCTTGGTGCTAATATGGTTGATGGGGAAAAATTCAGGAAAATGTATCCATATCTTTTTATTTCACAAGATAAGCCTCGGGTAAATAGAAAATAAATGAATAAAAATAAATGAATAAAAAGAGTTCAACTTTGGAATTGAAAATGTAATCTTGTACACTATACCTCTGTGGAAATCAGCTCAATGAAAGAATTCAGTTTCTTGAAATATTCATGGATCCAGTTTTAAGGGAAATGGAAACAATTGTCCCCAGCAACAGAAAAGGCAATCCAAAGTATAGTTCTGTATACAAACATCAGATAATTCCATACATTTTGCAAAATAAAATCAAACATTAGCCATTATTTCAGTATTCGAGGTACAGCAGAGGTAGTATTCAGCCAGTTCTGACAGGTTTGGGAGAACCGGTAGCGATAATTTTGATTAGTTCGGAGAACTGGCAAATACCACCTCTGATTGGCTGACCACAGCAAATACCACCTTTGATTGGCTGACCGCATAGTCACGCCCACCAACCCACGCCCACAGAACCAGTAGTAAAAAAAATTGAACCCCACCTCTGATGTACAGCCTTACTAGAACACTGACTTCAATAAACAAAGTTCTTTGAGAACTTGGATTTCATTAATACAAGATGCAATGGAAAGGAAGTTTGTGAATGGGGTAGAGAATTAACATGTCCTTCTCAGAAACTTAAAATAGGCTCAACAGTAAACAGATTCCAGATGATCAATTCTAGTTCATATCTTCCATTCTGACTATAGTGATATATATTTTGGCAGCATCTGTAGGAAACCAAATTGGCAGGAGAGGATTTGAAGAATATTCAAAACCTCTCCTGCCAAATCCTCCTTTCAGATATGTTGCTTTCCTAGAATAATAAAACCAGGCACAACCACATGATAGAGGTCTTCATCAAACACTTGCTTAAACTCAGTTCTAAACCAAGTTTAAAATTTGAAATTTAAAAAATTCGACCTCTTTTAAAATTTGAAGCTTTGTATAGCCTCACTATAGTTGACAGTGTGCCTGCATTTGGTATTGATCTGGCTCATTGTTTGTATCAGTGCTGGTAACACAGTTTTCATGGATTAGCACCCAGATTAGCAATAGCACTTAAATTTATATATTGTTTCACAGTGCTTTAAGACACTCTCTAAGCCGTTTACAGAGTCAGCATATTTTCACCAAAATCTGGTCCTCATTTTACCGAGCTCAGAAGGATGGAAAGCTGAGTCAACCTTCAGCCAATGAGGATCGAACCCCCGGCAGTTAGAAGAATTAGCCTGTAATACTGCAGTCTAACAATTGTGCCACCACAGTTCTTTTTTTTAAGATCACATAAATTAAATTATTAATTTTGCCATTGAGGCATTATAACAGTGAAAGACAACAAACTTTGGAACTGACTGATGAATAGTTTGAAAATATTGTCAGAGAATACTTGAACAGATTGAAAATTATGATATAACGTTTGCATGACTTTTTTTTTAAAAAAAATACTGAATTATTAAATAATGTACCCAAATTTGTCTTTTAGTTTAACATTTTTACATTTTGCAAAAAAAAAAAAATCTGTCATTTTCAGGAACTCGTTTCTTTTGTTAGCATTTTAGGCAGAGAAGAGCTTCAGTTCCTTCCGGTTTCTTATCACATGCCTGCATAGCTCTGCAGACTCCATTTCCTGGTCTGAAAAATGTTCCTGGAAGGAGTTTCCTTAGGATGTTTTCCTCTGAGATTTAATTAAAGGGAAGCTGCAGACAGATGGAGAAATGACTGAACAATGAACGGCAGAACATTCATGCCGATCCCTCTTGGTCATCTCTTAACTAAGATATGTGCCAAAACTCTATTTTATTTTATTCCAAAGAATGTCATCAACCTTTTTCTTGCATAAAATAACCCAACTTCAATTCTTTTACTATTAAACTAATGGAATATGATTCTAGGATTAAGAAATAATTGATAGAGCACATTTTTGTCTGTGTAGTTTCATTTTGTTCAAAAGCGAAATGGTCTAAAATGCTAATAATGAAACCACAATTTGGTATCCAAACAGACTTTCTGTATGAGATCAAGTAGGACAGTGATCACTGTCATATTTTCCAAATGTTCTACATCTGGACATGACATGCCCCCACATATTTCTGCTGATGTGTGTTGTCTGCTGTTACATGTAGAAATTTGGTTTATTGGGTAAATGAAGACCATCTATAAGCTATACAAAAAGCAAATGGGTATTGGGCTAGACCAGAGGTGGTATTCAGCCAGTTCCGACAGGTTCCAGAGAACCGGTACTGATAATTTTGATTGATTCAAAGAACTGGCAAGTACCACCTCTGATTAGCTGACACTGGCAAATACCATCTCTGATTGGCCAACAGCATAGCCACGCCCACCAAGCCACGGCCACAGAACTTGTAGTAAAAAAAATTGAATACCACCGCTGGGCTAGACACTGTAGAGATAGTCTCAGTATTTTATGAGTTTTGAATCTATAGTTACTTGCATTCCTGTAATCATTGTTCTGTTTAGCCACATATGTATATTTCAATTTAAAACAGAGCCACTAGGCAAAATCTTTATAAAATGTAATCCCCAGCCCACAAGTTATATTCTGTTGATCTTAGAAGTGAAAGCTAATTTTCTGCTATCAAGTAAAACCTGGATTTTCTGTGGTTACACCACAGCGTAATAAGTATACTGGCATCACCCAAAAAAGCCAGTCTAGCAGACTGTATCAACTGTATCAACTTGCAATAACAGGTAGGACTGTGCATAGCATGCATTTATTTTCTTATTAAAATATGCATAAAATATTTCATATAAACACAGACAAATAATTCTTAGAGCAATTTAAATTATGCAGATTAAGCAATTTGATTTTCATGATGAATTTTAAACTGTCATGTTTGGATATTTTATATGCATTTGGTAGCTATAGTAAAAAATAATTATTTATAGCCCTAAATTCTTAATTTCCTACTGCAAATATTGCAATAGTTTAAGAGGAAAACATTAGCACTAATCCTGCAGGGGTTAAGCCATCAGATGCTATTTATTTTCATTTCAGTGCCACAACTCACATAATTGGGAGCACATGAACAACTCCCATTAGCTTCAAATAATGGGGTTTCCCATTCAGTCCTCCACACCAATACGGCAAATATCACAACTACCTAATGCTAGGTCTGTGGCATGGTTCATATATAGGGAAGAACCCTGTGAATTCTATCTGGCAATGGCTTTGTAGAATGTGTACTTAAAAGCATGCAATTGGTATGATAACTCTACAGTGTTTGGGTCTCCTCTTTTGGGGAAAGCTGGAGAATGCATAGTCTGATAAACACCCAAGTTGATGTGCTATTAACCTTGCAGTCTGGAGTGTGTATATAAACATGACTGTTAATACACTACTATTTCTCTGATGGTCCAGCACACCAGGCTTTCAACTCTAATCTTAGTTGGGCTTAGCTTTCTGGTGGTGGAACTTCATTTGGGTGACTATTGGCAAGACTCTAGATTCTTGTCACCCTTCTTAATATGAACTATACATGATCTTTGACACCTCCTCCTGTAGTCTTCATTCCATCTGTGAAGGATGAATGCTTTTCTGGAAAATGCTTGGGCCTACACATGAAAATTCTTTATGGAGTCTTGCTAGGAGATAGTGAGGACAGATATGCTTTCCATTCAACCTTTACACATATCATTGCTTGAATATGTAGCAAAGCTGAAGGGAAACAAATGTGGATCCTATCATGACTCTATCATGGGCCTGCTATATAATCCTTCTGAGCAGACCACTCTTAACTATGCATTCTTGACTCCAGAGAATTATCCTCTCTAACATGAATTCTAATAATTCAAATTTCTTCCTTTCTTGGGTTGGCTAGTATATCCTGAGGATAACTGTCTCCTTGACTTTTTCTTTAATTCAAGACATTGTCTCTACATATGAATTGTAAATTATGTAATTTATCTTCCCTGTCATGGACCATATTGATAAGGAAAACCTGGTGGGTATTTTGGGGAACAGGTGGGTGATTTGGATTCCTGATTGTTTCAGTCAGGTTGGAGCAAGAGTGGTACTAAGCAGGACACGGAAATAGTATGAGAGCAGAGAGAGGCAGAGAGAGGCAACCATGCACCCCTTTATAGCAGAGAGCAGAGAGAGGCAACCATGCACCCCTTTTCGGTCATGACACCTGCCTTTTGGAATAGCATCCCTCCAGAGGTTGAAACTTAACTTTGTTAAAGTGATTGTGTGCTGCCAAATTCATCCATTTAAAACCTAATGTCAATAGCTGAGAGTTCAATGAAGCAGGCTAGAATGCAGAGAAAAACAGTTTGAACATATTGATATTATTTTTTTTTAACTGATGTTTCATGTTTTTCCATTTCTGAGCCAAATTCTGATGTTGAAAGAAATGCTTGGACTAAGCTTGTGTGAGTCCTGTATCAATCCCCTCCTCATGCTGCTAGCTTAAAAAGTACCCTAGTAGACTACATTAACCTACACAGCACTGATTAAAACCATTGCAATATACAAATAAACAGCAACCTACTGCTGTGTGCCTTTCTAAGCCAACTGAAATGCTTCTTCTGGGCCAAAAGTTAACTTGAGCATGATGGAAATTCTTTTTGAGCTGGATGAATTTACACTTAGCTTGAGAGATATGTGTGTGGTCCCAGATGAAGGTTATGATGTCAAATGGCAATGATCTCAGAGGAGATCCTGGAGTGGCAAGGGAAAGGAGAACAAGTCCTCTCACTGCACACACAAACGCATGTATTTTCCCAGAAAGCAATGAGTTGTTCTTTGTAGGAAAGCCATCTTTCTAAGCTAAGCAAATAGCAGTGGACTTCTTCCTCGCAGACAACCGGCCATCCTCCTCTCCGTGAAAGACGTCAATAAAAGTTGAAAAAAATCACCAGCCTTTTGATATCTTTCCTTATACTCTCCATAATCCACTTGTCAGCATGTCTGTTTGGAAGTGAAGTTTATTTGTTTATTTTATAGGACTTATTTATTTAGAATGTTTATTCTAAATCCCAAAGACCTTTAGGGAATGTGCATGACACATCACATCAAAGAAATGAAAATATAATAATGGAAATGTAAATAAAAACAGAATGAAAGATACAGTTATAATCAATTAGATGCTGAAATAAAATCAATTTAACTTATTTCTAATATTATAGCAAAATGGGAGCTAGGTGTACTTCTGAGTGTAAACCTGAAATATCCTTGGAGATACTGATAATCTTTAAGATGAAGATTTTAAATATAACTCATTCTCTCTCGCTCGCTCGCTCTCCCCCCCCCCCCCACTCTCTTTTTCTCTCTTTCTCCTATTAATTTCTCTTTCCATTTTAAGTTTCTGAAAACTGTTGCTTTCAACCTCATCCAATTTTCTCTCCCTTCCTGACCAACAAGAGTGAAGCTTATTTTTCCTCCCAACTTGGAAATTCTACTAGTCATGTTTTTAAAGCTGACGAAAGATTCTGACACGTATGGAAACTCTGAACATTTAAAAACAATCTGGTCAGTTGTCGCACTTATTCTAATTGTATACGAGGCATTGTATGTGCTTGCTTATAATAACCAACGGAGATTTTGCCAAGGTCAAATAGACATAATGCCTAAATATTATATCTCAAGCATTTAGGGAAGAGACATCAACTGGTGAAGTTATGATGCACAAATAATGCAACAATCCATATTTATGTAATACCGTCTGCTACTATTAACTGAAGAAGAATTGAAGCTGTGACAGACACAACACGTTGCTACCAGCATGTACAGAATAAATAGTAGCAGATTGTCCATAAATGGAATGAATGGTTGCAGCTTGTCTGTCTTCTAACAGGCTAAGGGATCTTGGAACTCAGCATCCTCGTTAAACTATATCTTTTCAAAACTCAGTGCAAGACATAGCTGCACTTTAAAAAGTGAGAATATATGTAGCAACTTCATACATGTTTAGAGAATTTATAATGTACACCCGGAGCTATAGAATGGCAGCATGTATCCAGGGCTCCATGCAAGAACTGTTCTAGCATTTCTGACTTCATTCAGTCATCTATTGGAGATAGGAGAGGGCGAATCCAGGATTTTCTTCATGCAGTAGCAGTAGCAATAGCAATAGCAATTAGATTTATATACCGCTTATCAGTGCTTATATAACTCTCCCTAAGCAGTTTACAGAGAGTAAGCATATTGTCCCAACAAGCTGGGTCCTCATTTTACTGACTTCAGAAGGATGGAAGGGTGAGTCAGCCTTGAGCCTCATAAGATTCGATCTGCCAAACTGCTAATAGCCGGCAAGTCTGCAGTACTGCATTTAACCACTGCACCATTGAATATTGATATCTATCAGTTAGACCAGTACTTTCTAAATAAGCTGCTAAGACATAGTGTTTTTCTTTCTTTGGAAATTCAGCCAGGACAACTGAATTGGCAGCTAGAAAATAATAAAGCAGGAAGCAACAAAATTGCTGGTTGATTTTCATAAAAATGGTATTAATTTACAATTTTAGATTCTACCATAGCTTGCTCCCTTCTATTCAGTGTGAGTTGGTGTTATGCCAAATAATTCTCCTGCATGTTTTCTTGCCATTTCTCATTCAGAAAGATGAAAGATGATTTGTATTTGAAACTTCTTTCAAAGGAGTTTAGTGGTGAAATTCATATGAATGGTGTTTTTGGCCACAAAATATGTGTGCATATATTTTCTCTCATTATAGAATCACCTGTCTGGCAGTCTGCAGTGTCCCTGGCTTCTCGTGCCCAGTTGAATGCCAAGGTATTACAGGAGGGCTCTTCCCATTTTTCCCCTTCAGATTAGAAACCCAGAAAACTGAGAAGGCTTCAGAGCAGGGGTCTCTAACCTTGGCAACTTTAAGGCTTG
>JANHGC010003562.1:104968-115675 GCA_027560395.1 Boaedon fuliginosus
TCGAGTTCCCCTTGACCAGGGAAATGAGGCGGGGTATAAATCTAAATAAATAAATAAATTTTCTCTGAGAAACAATACCAATTTCAGTTTGATATTTAATCAGGGATGGGTTTCTCCCGGTTCGCTGGTTACCCGCTTCGTGGACGTGCTGCCAGATCAGCTGTCAAAGCGTGCTGCGTGGGATCGCGTTCAAAAACTTCGGGGTATTCTGCAAATACTCTGATCCAACAGCTGTGCAGCGGATAGCCGTATTTAATGTTATTTAACCTTTGGAGCATTGTCTTTTTACCCTGACTATTCCCAGAAGGTAGAATAGAAGCTGTAAACTATTGGTTACTCCTCTGAGTAACATATACTTTTCATGTAATTTATATTTGTTTAATTTATAAGGTTGTCTGTGTGCCAAATAAAGGCATCACCTTCATTTGAATGTTCTATAATGGATCAACATAGCTTTCCCTCCTTTTTTTTCCTTTTTGAGGGTGGGGGTGGTACTTTGGAAAGGGCAGAAAGTAGCCATTCACAAGATTAATTTTGAAGGATAAAGGTTGTGTATTTGCTCAACTTACTTCTAATAACATTTTGTCTAATGCTTCACCTCATATTTTGCTTTCACAAAGCTGTTACAATTGCATAATAATTGCTGGCTTTTAAAAAAAATATTCAGCTGGTCTTTATATTTTAAAAATAAGATTAGCCCTTACTGTATTTATTTCTTTATCCCAGCAGTCATATGCCCAGTTAATCATAAGAAATGCCCAAAACATAGTTCAAGGTATTTGTCTTCTTGAGCAATTTGAAAACAATAATTACAATGCTCTCCAATTTAATTCATACATAGATGAAAAATTGCTATGAAAGCATAACAGAAGCACATTTGATTTCAGAGCAGGAAACTTAGGCAAGTAAAAGCGTGACATTTTTTCAGTATTGTTACATATAACCACAATAATAGAAACTCGGCAAAAATGTGATGCCATAATTCTGGAAAAAAAAAGGCAGATTTAAGAAATTATTGACACAGGTAACAAGCAGTACAATGGTTCATACATCATATTAAACCATCTTTTGAATAATTATTGTTGAATCATCCCATTTGGCTAGATTTACAATGGACTAAGTTATAAACCACAATATTTGATTTCACACAATCTGCTAATCCAAAGTACATAATAACTTAGCAGGATGTATGAACCAGACCAATATTAAGGAATTTATTAAAAAGTACAACAGAAGGAAAGATGAGAGATGTTTCAAAATATGAAAATCTCCAAATGAGAAGAATAAAAAGAAAGTAAAGAGATGAAAGCTAAAAGGTGGCACTGGAGAACATATTGTCAAAACAGTAAGATGAAGACTTAAATCAAACACAGGATGCTCCTAAGGAATAGATAATATTCAGTAGTAAATGAGGATACAAATCTTCAGAAAAACGTAATGTTGTTTATCTACACTTAATTACTTAATTCTTTTCTTTTATGGAACATAAACATACTCAACTTCAGAGTCTCATTTAACTCTAGTTCTACTTAATTCTCCATTTTTTAAAAGTTACATTAGTCAATCAGTTTACTTTCACCTATTCTTGGAAGGTTTATGAAAAATAGTCACATGAAAATTCCTGAAGAACTTCACAAGCCTATCCAGATGTTTATTTTGGCTATTTATATAGGAATAGCCTCAACATTTAGGCTGGGAGATCTTGTCTGAAAGCCTGCCATTTTAAGCACAAGCTTTGTGAGTGTCTACCATTGTACAAATGAAATATTAATACATGATTTGACAAACATGGAAGAAACCACTGGAAAAGATTAAAATGAAAGGCAGAGCATCTCCTTGCTGGTTTTTCCAATCACTAAGCTGACGGAGAAAATATTGCTATAGATAGTAGTTTTTCTTCGTTTTGTTAACAAAAAAATGACATACAATTTAATAGCTTGCCTGTCCAGGCCTTTTACAGTCATAACATAGAGACACTGAACAAAGTCAATGGAGTTACACTCATTTGTATATATATCTGGGGATGCCCACTGCCTAGGCATGGCCATGAGAAATCTTCTCCCTCTTCTCTTCTGTATATTTGCCTCATTTCAACCAAGTGATTAGGGCAAAAGAAGTCTTATTGCATCATATTAATCAGCCTAATAAACATTTTGACTCGATTCTCTACCGGACCATTAAATTGTAAATCTGGCTACAGTTTAGATTTCCTGTTTAGTAGCTTATGTATTTTATACTGATTAAGTAGAATTTTTTCTTAAAAGCATTCCAATTGATTGGGGAACATATTTTAATATATTCATTTAAGTAATTTATCATATTAAAATTGCATGAATAAGAAACGGCTTATTTTGGAAGTATTCTCAGCATTCTGTTCTTTATTGTTTCATAAAAGGAAATGTATCTTTTAAAGACAAGACATGATAAAACATGCATTTATCATATAGAAATCTCAGTATAGATTAACTACCTTAAAAGTGATGCTTTTTATTTTTCAACGCTACTATCATACGCAAATATATGAAAATTTAATTGATTTATTTAACCGTTAAAAAGTGAATAGTTGACTATGGCTGATACCTTTGCATAATTATTTCACAGACTTCATTGAAGACTATATCATGATTTGCTTATAATAATGAATGCAAGCCACAGATGTATAGTTTTCCATACCAAATTGGTCAGTATGAAAATATGAGGTGTCTTTTCCATTATGGTAGTGTTAAAAAGTGTTCATACCAGCTCATTTCCATTGCTTTTTGAGTCTGATATTCTCACCAGTGTGGAATGACATGGACACAAGATTTGGAGGATACAGCTAGTGTCAGGATATTCTTACAGTGAATAATGGGGTCTCCTGATGAAATGTGGCCATTGACAGACGCCTGACAATGGCAGTCCTTGATACGAGAGCTAAACGCATATAAAATATACGCCCAAAGAAAATGAAATCCTTAATTATTAAAAGGGGCATCCATCTATCAGAATTAAGAATACATAGGTTTTTTTTTCTGATTGAACAGTTTCATCTATACATTTGAATCGGCTGAAGTCTTGTCTTCTACTCCACCTCTTCCTCCTCTTCCTCCTCCTCCAGCTTCATGAAAATTAAAAAAAAAAATTAAAAGTACATTTATCTCTCCTAAAGTATGTAATTCATATTTATTTTGGTACTTTTTAAGTGGAAAACTCTGATATCGTATTCAGAAAATTGTTCCTTTCTATGTTCTGGCTTGCTTTAAAATCCGGAGTGAACAAAATCTTGAGTATTCCTGGTTGGTCATGCATTCATTCAGTAGCACGTTTACTATTCAGGAATTGTCACTGACTTCCTCTGTTCAGAACTTCTGACTGATTCATTGCAGATTGTTTTCTGAACAGTCAAGAAACGGAAGAATCTCAGCATGCAAAAAGATTGGGAAGAGAAATCACTTCAGTATGTGGATCTGCAAAATATACATCATGTCATATTTAAACATCCTCTTTTAATGAAGTAAACACACATATACACAGCTATTTATACCACTTGTTTAGCCCATTTAACAAAATATAATCTTTTCAGTTAAGACAACCCTTCAAGCTTCACATTACTTTAGCCAGTTATAGACATTTCATGAATAACATCTGGGTATTAACAGGAAGTGTAATCTTACAGTCTGTTAAATTTGTCACTGATTCATTGGAACTCTGCTTACCAATAGCAGAAAATGTATTGTGGTTAGGCCATAATATAGGTCAATAGTCTATGGGCTAGAAGGGTTTGGGGTGCCATTTTGCTGGTATTGCTAGCCAATATGGTTTGGGGTCATATTTTCAATAGAAAAAAGCAACTTTTGTTTAATTACATGTTTATGTGATTGCCTGGGCAAAATTTCCACGCAGTTCTCTTTTATATGTCATGTTTTTTTATTATTTTTCTTTACATATATCAATTCTTATACAAACAGCTGTTTGGGGTGTCCATCATCTCCATCTAATACATCATACATTTCTATCACAATTGAAAATCATCTTTATTCTCTCCTCCAAATATCTACTAGGAATCGGAATCTAAACCATTCTATTATGTAGAACTTTCCCCCATTTTTTTTAAAAAACCAATTAATTTAATAAACTTATTTCTTAAAGAAATCTAATTCCATATATCAAATAATCAATTCTAAATTATTTGCTTATATAAATATAGTTAATTTCCAACCTTAACTACTATTGTTCATTCCAGTTCCTTTTCTACATAATTCTTTCCAAGCCATTTTAAACATTGCTCACCATCTCAATTAATTTTAACATACTGTTATTTCAAAGTCTAGATATTTCTTTGTTATGTAATCCCCATTTTTAAATATGTCATTTGTATCTTTATCATGTTCTCTCTATAAAATACGAGGAAGTTGGTTCACAGTTACATTTCTATATTTATATAAACAATTACATTTCTATATATATATATTATATTTTGATATTAATGATATTCATTCCAATTTCATTCCTAGCTAATTTATTTCAATTCAAATTCCCTATCTTCCCTATCCTCTCATCAATATACTGATACAACAATACTACTAATATTAATTTAATATACTAATCACTGTATTAATTCATTATTTAAAAAAATATGGTATATGAGTTATATATCTATTTGTCACAGATTCATTGGAACTCTGCTTACTAATAGCAGAAAATGTATTGTGGTTAGACCATAATATAGGCCAGTAGTCTATGGCCTAGAAGGGGTTTGGGGTGCATTATTTGCCAAGATGGTTCAGGGTCATATTTTCAATACAATAGAGCAAATTTTGCTTAATTCCATGTATATGTGCTTGCCTGGGAAAAATTTCCATGCAGTTCTTAAAAGGTATTATTTAATCATCTCAATGGATCAGATTCTCAAATCACAAGGAGATCTGCTATTAAGCAATAAATCAAATCAGTGACTTCAAAACATTTTGAAGTCTTTTAAAGTGCTTCACACATTACATGGAGTTGCTTTAGACAACATACTGAAACTCCACATCTTTACAAGGAGTACTTGAAGTAGGATGGAAAGTTGAACAAGATAGTCTGGGATGGATGAAGGTAGTATCTTTTGTCACTTCATTAAATATTCTGCCAATCCAGTGTGCCAGCAATCCATAGCAGTGTCCTCTTTACTTTTTAAAGAGGTGCAGGAATACTGAATACTGAAACTATTGAAGATAGGCAGTTGAAACGTGCTTTAGGTTTCTTGAAAGATCTACCATTCTATCGTTTTCACTTGATTTTTGTCAAAATGTTATAACTTATGGATCATTTAAAACATTTTTTAAAAATCAGTTCTAAGAATCTGGAGGGATTTAAACTGAATTGGTTTGCTCCGAAATTTAGAATCACTCCTGAAATCTCCAATATCCAAATTAATTAGGATTTAGTCGCACAAGCGTAAAAGATAATACAGGTAGTCCTCAACTTATGACCACAATTTTGCCCAAAATTTCTATTGTCAAGTGAGACAGTTGTAAAGTGAGTTTTGCCCCACTTTTATGACCTTTCTTGCTCCAGTTGTTAAGCTTGTAACACGGTTGTTAAGTGATTCTGACTTCCCCCTTGATTTTGCTTGTCAGAAAATCACAAAAGGTAATCATATGACTCCAGGACACTATAACCATCATAAAGGTGAACTAATTACCAGGTGTCCGAATTTTGATCCTGTGACAATGGAGATGCTGCAACAGTTGTAGTTGTGGGAAAAACAGTCATAAATCACTTTTTTCAGTGCCGTTATAAGCTTGAACAGTCACTAAATGAATGGTTGGAAGTCAAGGACCACCTGCATTTAATTACTTTTTGAATATCTTACCAAATAGAACCCAAAAGAAGGCTCAAAATTTAGGAAATGATTTCCATTGAAATAATTTAGAAGGTTATTACTCATTACTCCATAAATACAGAAGAAATAGTACCAAAGGCATAAATCATACAGACAGCTATATTGATATATAAAATCTGGACTATTTTCTGCTGTGTAACCAAAGTTTTCTTTCTAATTCAACCTATTATCTAATATTGAGATATTCCTGGCATAAAAAACGGTTCTCTCCACATAATCTGTCACAATGATTGCTAAATATATAATAAATGTATGACTGTTTAAATAGCGTAAGTTGGTAGAAAAATGAGATACTAATTCTATAAATGAAATAATAGTGGGAATGAATAGATCTTAAAGGATTAAACCACACTCTTTGTTTCAGAGGTCATTGACCTTTTAACAAAATAGTCAATAATTAGTAGTTTCCCTGAAAGTGCTCAATGAGGCCCACCTGAGCACCTGCTAAGTGAAGTTGAGTAATACCTTTCTGTTCTGTGTTTTTCCTTAAAACGTTAATAAGAAGATAGTTGAAACATTTCCCCCCATATTCAAACTTTTCCCCAAGGTGTTGTCAAAGTAGCTGAAGCTTTTGAAACAGAGAAATGCTTTGAAGCATGGATCGATTTACAATATGGCAGAGTATTTTGACGTGTTTTGGCTCACTTAGCAATCTTATTTTTAGCACTTCCGAGTTTACTGTCATGTCTGTTCATATTTTAAAATATTTCTGTGTGTTATTTGATCAAGTGATTCATAAATGTATTGTGTGTATGTGTGCATGTGTGTGAACATGTATGAACATCTAAAGGTCATACACATGTATGAACATCTAAAGGTCAGAAAAGAGGAAAGTGGTCTCACATACACTCATGAAATCTATTTTGTAGATACAGTAGGAAATTAAGCTTAAAAATAAGCAAGTCTTTGTCTTGGTACAAATTAGATCCTAACTTCAGAATTTATATTCTGCTGAATTTATTCCACTAATATCAACCACTTAAATTAAGAAAAGAATTAGCTCATGAGAGAATTAGTGACTTGGCTTTTGAAACTGTAATTTAACAAGGAGGTTTATAGGAACTCCTAGGATAGTAGGCAGACAAGTAGATAGATATTTGTGGTATATACTAGAGGAATACTCAAGATTGTGATCCTGGGGTTGAGAAAAAGTTGAATGTGCATCATAATGCTGGTTCATTCACCACATTAAGGCATAAGAATGATGTGATTTGCATGGATTTGTTCATTAAAGCTAAGAAATTCATTTTTCCCTGAGAGGTTTTTCCACATCTTGATAAATAAATGCCCATCACCATGTTATATTACATATTTGTATTAGATGTGAATAAAAAGTATTATATTATTATGATTAATCTTAATTATTCTTAAATTAAAACTTATTTCATTTATATAATATGTGGGGAGGAAAATGGCATCATGGTTAAAAAATTGCTAGATGTAACAATAGTATTAAATCCAACTGTGATGCTTGTGACCAGGAGACAAAAAAGACTTTGAAATACACATGCAGAAGTTGTAGACCCTTGACATTAGTTCAAAGTCATGCTTTACTATATTCATAAGCTTTCCTACATATTGTGAACCTAAGGGTGGCCTTGCATTTTTGCATATTGTATTAATTTGGAAGACGTTCCTGGAAAAAGACTGGAATGTGCAGAATTCAATTTCCATGGCTGGAAATTTTTCTGGATCACTTACTTTTCATAAAGCTATGAATATCCTGTTTAGAATATTCATAGAAAGACTGACGTAAGTGTATTTTTAAAAAGTTGTATTTAAACATATGGATACCTTATCCATCTGCCCAGCACTGCAAACCTGTTGGGCCCTTTAGGCTGCTTTGAACATTATCCTTCTCCTCTGATCACTGCCCTCTATGGACATTTTGGCTTCAGCTGCATAAAAGATGGGACAGATGTTCAGAAGCATCTGCACACATAATTCATAACTGATTATTTCCAAAGAACTTTCTAGCTCCTATACAGGCTCCTTTCATAAACAGGTTAAACACTATTTTGAAATCAGTTCTGTTCCTTCAAAGTAGGTTTTAAAACTCTTTTGAAAAGATTCTAGAACTCTGCTTAAAAATCACAATTACTACCGGTAGTAGTTCTGTCCTGTCCATAACAATTATAAAAGCATCACTATTTGTCAGGGTTTTTGTTTTTTTTATCAATATGGCTTGATATCAGGGCAGCATCCTGTGTCATTGTCAAGGACTGTAAGAAATCATATTAACAGAGTTGTAAGAAAGAACTGTGTGGCAATCATAGTTTACATTAATCTAAGAGGGAGCAATGCTGTTTTTTAATCACAAGTATCTACTTTGTCTTGAGTCTATAAAAGATAAGGGTCAGAAATTTTATAACCTCCCCTAAAATGGACATAGACAAAATTTTGGTCTAGTTTCAGCCAAATAGCAATAGAACTTAGATTTATATACCACTCCACATAGTGCAATTTCTGGATGTTTTACAATGTCAGTACATTGCCCCCAACAATTTGGGTTCTCATTTTACTGACTTCGGAAGGATGGAAGACTGAGTCAAGCTTGAGCCCGTCAGAATCAAATTCCAGACTATGAGCAGAATTAGCCTACAATACTGCATTCTAACCGCTGAGCTAGTAGATAAGGTTTATTTAGATCTGCTTTAATAAACTCTGATTTATGTGATCATGTGACATGGCACTGTAATATTGTCATAATTGTTAGAGAATTAAATAGATTTGGTATGACCAGTGGAGAAATACTTTAACGATGAAGAAACAAGTTATGAATTGAAAAGAAAAACAAACATCAATTAGCCAAATAACTTAATTACAACTCAAACAGATATTATTTGGACTGGATTACTGGAGGAACTGTCTCTCCCCAGTTGCTTCTACCCATCTGTCTACGCATTCAGTCAGACAGCATGTTTTGGATCCCATTAATTAAGGAATGCCAGTTGACAGGAGCTAGAAGATGTGCCATTTCTGCCATAGCACCCACCTTATGGGCCATTGTCCCTCCAGAAATTAGGATGGCCCCATCCCTGCTGGCTTTTCCTTAAAGGCTAAGTCCTTCAAGACCAAGACCCATTTGATTGTTAATCTAATGGTTGTGGTGATTATGTACAGCTGCTACATATTTTAAGTTTTGTTTTAAGTTCAAGTTTTAACTGTGGGGATTTTGGCATCCAGAATTACTTGCTGAGATGAGCAGTCATACAAAATGAATAAATAAATCTGAGTTACAAACCAATACATTGGATTTAGCAGCCCAAATACACCCAAACTATGGTATTCATTGTATTTTATATTTGTTAATAATATATAATAAATCAAGAAAGCAGTGAGGTTTTAATCCTGATGTTATAATGATTGCAACCCTGTATACCAGAAAAGTTTATGGCTGGGGAGGGTGGGAAGGAGTTAAGATAATAGCCTCATTCATTCGATCTGCTTACGTCTCATAATTTTTAAGCTCTGCTTGAATGACAATTTATGGTATGGATTGAGCTAACATTTTTTATAAGTAAATTGACCTGAAATTAATGCAACAAATTGACTGTAGACATTTGGTTCCCATGTCTTTCAAAAGGATCTAACAATTGTTTCCCATGATTATTTTGATTTGGCCCTCATAAAATATAGCCATTGGGGATGACCAAAAACTTTTCTAAAGTCATCTAAGAAATATTAAATTACAATTTTCCTATCTTATACAGTACCATGCAGCATTGATTATGACGTATTATACACTAAGACAGGGATGTCAAACTCCCGGCCCGTGGGCCGGGTGCATCATGTGCTGGCCACGCCCACATCTGATTTAGCAAGGGGGGGGGAAGTCCTGATACGTCACGTGTGACGATGTGTGTGTGATACCCCTGCACTAGGATGTCTCCAGATCTAGGAAGGCTAGTTGAATCTGTTCATTTTCTAAAAAGTATTTAGGAATGTTTTTGTGTGCGAAAAATGTCATTGTGCTTTTCCATCCAAAAACCACTTTAAAGAATTCTGGTAGAGGAGAAAATGCTCTAAATTAGGTTAATGTCTAACAGCAGTTCTATGATTATCAAAGAAACAATACTTTTTTTTCCACTCTTCTTTATTCTGTAGGTGGCCATTAACACAGTAGTTTGTTGTTTTAGTTAGTTTCATATGTGGCACGTGGATTTCCACTGCAGACAAACAGCTAAGTTATATTAGTCTGTAACTACTGGCTATGAGACTAGTTTAATTTTCTGCTTTGATTACAGGAAAAAAACTTGTTATAAGTTTTTTACCCCAAATGTGAGAGAGCAATTGTTGGGCGAGCAATTGTTAATTTTATGGCCAGATTGGTGAACTGGCAAATCCCAACCCTGGCCCACCCAGGAGCCCCTGTGCAGCCCGTTTTGGATCGCAGGTAAGTGCAGGGTCCGTGCAGATGCTCTGGAACGGCAAAAAATGGGCCTCCTGGAAGTTCTGGAAGGCTGGAAATGGGCCCATTTCCAGCCTCCCGAAAGTCTCCAGAGCTCGGGGAGGCCATTTTTGCCCCCCTGGAGGAGCAAGGAAAGCCTCCGGAACTGGGGAGGATGAAAACTGGGCCTCCCAAAAGCTATGGAAGGCCAGAAATGGGGCCATTTTCGGCCTCTGAAGAGCCTCCAGAGGCTGAGGAAGGTCGTTTTCACCCTCCCAGAGCCTTGAGGAAAGCCTCCAGAGCCTATGGACAGCAAAAACGCCCCCTCCCACAGTCCATTTTTACTCCCAGGCCAGGGTGGTGCAGGAAGCCAACTGTTATGGCCCTGATCCCCGAGCCTGCTTCACAGATGGCAGAGGAGGAGGAGGAGGAGGAGGAGGAGGAGGAGGAG
>JANHGC010003564.1:16695-27622 GCA_027560395.1 Boaedon fuliginosus
TTATTGCCATGTCGCCAGTTTCTTCTTTGGGTCAGTTTATGGTGGAGTTCTGAAGTTATAATAAAATTTTATGGTTTTGTACAATCTCACTGCTTGTCTATGTCTG
Source organism: Boaedon fuliginosus (assembly GCA_027560395.1). Lineage (NCBI taxonomy): Eukaryota > Metazoa > Chordata > Lepidosauria > Squamata > Lamprophiidae > Boaedon > Boaedon fuliginosus. Next base: position 16,802 of record JANHGC010003564.1, read on the forward strand.
GAATTTGGAGCTCCACCCCTTCGCTTTTAGACTTGCCTGAGGAAGGGGCGGAGCCCTACGATGACATCACCGAGCCCATCATGGATCCCCCGAGAATGGACGTTCACGGTGAGTGACCAACATTCCATTTGAAGGGGTTGAAATCTGTGAAATAGATTGCAGCAGGACAGAAATTGGACAATGTAATTAATAATGCCCCATGGAAGAACTCTGTGTTGGTTACCCTTTAAAGCACTGTAAAGAGGAAGGAAAGCCAGCTGAACTCCAGAAGCAAGGCAGAGAAGACAGTACAATACAATCAATCAATCAATCAATCAATTGGTCTAAATTCCCCTTTGATCTCCTTGCAGAAGGGAATTTTCTGGGTGGGTTGCTTCTTCATGAAAGGTAAGCTTATGCTGGATTCGGTACTGATTCTTGTTCCACCAATTGCCAGCAAATCATTGGAAATGTGATCACACAAAAGGTACTTTCTATCATATGTGGTGGACCTGTCCATCAGCAAAAAAGTTTTGGCAAAAATTTAGAAAATGAGTACAGGAAATAATTGAGAAACAACTAGAACTAAATCTGGAAGTCTTCCTGTTAGGAATCCTACCTGTCGGTTTCAAAGAAGAAGAATCACATCTTATACATCATAACAGCTGCCAGATTGGTATACACCAAAAATTGGAAAAATACGAGTTTACCAACGGAAAGAATCCTAACAAAGAAAATGATGGAATGTGCTGAATTAGTTTGGATGATGATGTTATTAAAGGATAAAGGGGATAAGGACTACTTCAGAATTTGGGAAAAATGGTACAAATGGTATGAGAACAGACAAATTACAAGAAAGAAATGGATTAGAGATGATTAAATGTAAAAATAATAGGATAAATGCATATTTATTGTAATATTATATATTGTATAGATGTTAATACGCCAGTAAGGAGATGACTAAGACCAGTACTGATGTAAATTAAATGTAAATAATTTTAAAGACTTAAATAATACATTTTATTTAAAAAAAATGAAAGGTAAGCTTATGCTGGATTCGGTACTGATTCTTTCAGATAATCTTTAAATATAGTTGTGTAGTTGTGTGGCTAATTCCAGACATACAAAGCTCTAATATGCAAAACTTAGGTACTGATCTCCCACTCTTCTAAATTATTTATGTTCCTTGCTAGAAAACAACATGACATCATCTCAGCCAGACTCAGAGTTAATGTTTAATTAACTCAACCATAACCATTTAGCAACTCATTACCAGAAAAGCTACAAATAGGAGGTAGGTTTTAGCTACTAGGTGTATCTTGCCTCTGCTGCGTGGCATATGGCTGTTGGTTGTTCTTCCTTTGTTTCTGAGCCATTATATATTTCATACTGCATGTGGACTAACTTGAAATTGTAGCGTTTTGAAGCCAATGAAAGGAAGAACAACCAAAGAGATAATCTGGGAACGAGAGAGCAAGCTATCAAAGAAAAGACTCTGCTCTGTGAATCTTCAATTTTAGTATTTCTTTTTGTCCCCAAACCTAGAAGCTTTGCATATGGATGTTAAATATTGATAACAGACTATAGTATTTGCAGGGTATGAATGCTTCCTTCAATTCTTTTGTCATACACAGTGTACTATACTTTTTCAATTAAGCTATATGTAATGTGCTTTATACCCTAGGATTTTCTACACAGATTATGATTCTGTAGCAAAGCAGAATATCTCTTTACTGCCAGGTTTTATTCAATTTCTCTTACATTATGTCAAAAATCAAACATTCCATAAGATTTTTTTTCATTTAAATCTTGCAAATTTTCCTGTCCTGCTTGACTTGAGAAAGGATGCTGTTTATCTCACTAATGCTTTGTTAAGTGCAAATGCAATGTTAAATTTCTAGATTAGTTTCTTTACAGATGGGAGTCTGCTTTAGTTTCCTCTCCTGTTCGGTGGATTTAACTCAGTTTGGCTTGCATCTCATATTGCAAATGTAATGTGCAGCTCTACAGTCCCCTGACTGCCAGTGGCTATAGGTAATATTTATCCTTTTCTGACTACTGTTCCAACTGCAGGTAATTTAAATAGCTATTCTGCTGTCTAAAGAGACACACACAATTACATTCTAGGAATGTTTAGAAATCAGATTAGTTAATAGCACATGAAAGGATCACCAGGGACAGCCTCTTTTTGTCTTGAGCCAATTTTTTTCCAAATTAATTTGCACAGGGAAAGACACTGAGAAGAGAGCTCTGCAGTGCTGTAGGAAGCATGCAGTTCGGTCTTGACAAATCAAGGGGTAAGAATTCCTTTCCTGTAGCCAATTCCCAGTTTTTCCTTTGCTGGTACCCAGTGATGCACAAAGTAACATTACTCTAAGTGCCAAGAGTTGGAGTTCTACCAACTCCCTATGTGTCTTTAGGAACCGAAGGCTGCTTGCTTTCCATAATAGAAATTTAGTTCATAGAAGGCTCAAGTGGCTTGCTTTTTGTAGTTCTGCATCTAATCCCCTTCACATATGTTGTTTGTCTCCAAGGAATTATGTCGGTTTGTGACAGCTGTGGTATTCTCAGTTGTCTGGAATAAACGTCTGATCATAGCGTAAGCCATTGCCATCAGTAAAAGTCTTGCAGAATCTAATTGCTGCATATTTGTAAAAGTGACATAATTTACTAGTGGTTTTCAGATACTAATCAGCCAAAGTACTGAAAAATGAAGAAAACTCTGTATGAATTTTCCAGCTGATCAAGTTATACCCTCAAAATATGCTATAATGCCACAAATATGATTTATATTACCAAAAATGCTTGTAATTTAGATATCTAAAACTGATACTAGTAAATATAAAATCATCGTTAGTAGTCATTGTTAGCCTTTCTCCTTTAGCTGCATGCAGAAACGTATGTGAAATTTTGTAGAGCAGAAGGAACATTAACTCTAAACATCGCAATCTTCTTCTTGGATCCCATATCATCATGGTCCAAGTCTGCAGACACCAACCTGAATCAGGGGCCAGCACTTTTCATTTCTTTTCAGAGCTAATTTGAATACGAAGATAGACGATTTTTAAAGAAATGATTCTGTTCCCGATTCTCCTGATTTTTTTATTTTGTTTTGTTTTTGCGTTCATTGCATGCCGCATCACTGCCTTTTTTTTCTCAGAGAGCCAGCGGCAAAGTGGAATACACATGCTGAGCACATGGATATCAAGGGAGTCGTTTCCATGGCAATAGAAATCATGTGACAGGAACACATAGAGACCCGAGAAAGCTGTCGCTTAGCAACCTTAATCAGATAAAAAGATCTCTGAACTTCTCTTGCTTGTTTGTGTTTGTGTTACTGCTCTGCTTTTAAAAAAATACTGATGATACTTTAGAAATAAATCCTTTTTTTTTTTGCAGCGGAGTTGCTGATTTATTCTTTTAAAAAGAGACCATCCTCAACATTATGGTCTATATTATTTCTTGTTGAATGGAAACAGGATTGGAATGGCAAGACTTTTGCCTTGAAGGCTTATCTAATGGAGTCAGGCATGAGGTTTTTGGCTGTTTGGGACCAGAGCAGTCTTCCTGTTACAATATTTCGTAGCCAGGTTGGAATATCAGGCTAAGGTTTTAAAAACTTCATTTCTATTTTGCAAGGATATATTAATAGCTGATGAAAAATATCAGGCAATTCTTTTAAAACAGAATTTTAGAACTAAAAGACTCCACAGCACAAGAGGAAAAAACAGGAGTAATCAACAACATACAGTGTAAGGACTATAATACCCACCATGTAGGACAGACAAATAGAGGACTATTGAACACCAACTAGTAGCCAGTAGGGAGGATGAAAACTCCTTTATCTTGCCACACATGGACGGACTCAACCATAATTGGGACACTGAGCAGCCTAGACCAGGTTAAATCCTGGAAACTTGGCATTTAGACAAATTAGCCATCAATAAACACATACAGATTAACCCCATTTATACATAATTCAAAAGAGACAATAAAAAAGCTAAGAAAAACAAAAAGACCAGAATACATCCTCTTCAGCAGCTAACACTCAGATAAGCAAAGATTAAGATGTGGTAAACAATCAAGCATAACGTAATACCTTATGGAGGGAACTACCAAGGGGAAAGCCACATTCCCATCAATACTGACAGGGCAAGCCCTATATATAAACAGGGAGGAAACCTTACACTCACTAGCACTGATGATGTCAGGTAATGAAACATCTGCAAAGAGCCGACTAAGCTTTAAGAATATTAAAGTTTCCACAATTTGAAATTAATGTCAAAATTAGAACTGGCTTTTCCCCCTAGTCTGGTGCCTTAATCACTAGATCAAAGTGGCTGTTTGATATTTGCATATTTTCATATCAACGTAATGCAAAAAAGAACAAACTGTTTTATGGACCAGAAATATAGTTTTTAGAAATCAAAGTCAGCATGACTAATGTAAGATGAACCCTCAGGGGGCAGGTACCTAAGGAAAAAGGAAGAAAAAGAAGAAAAACGTTGACAAATCCTCTAAATGGCATTCTATCATGAGATGAATGTATTTAAGTATTTATTAGTAATGTATGCAGCACCCTCTTTTCCAAAAAGGATACAAGGTGCCCAGTATGAAACTATGAACAAACAGAACTGGTAATGTAAGAAAGAACTGACTTTGGGATTTTATTTTTCTGTGAATTCATTTTTTATAAAGCAATAAACGTAACTACATGGTAAAGCAGATAGCATCATTCTGAATGACTGTCCTCTTTTAATCTCAAGTATTTATCACCCCCTCTTAATTCAGCACACATGAGACAAGGCTGCTATGCAAAGCAGTCACTAAGTGAAATTGCAGCTGTGCTTATGATTTTACTTAAGCTTTGCTTTGCTTTACTGACCTGTGAAAGTCATACCTATAAGGATTTGTTGTAAAGTTACTTTTTCATTCCTTTGTAACTGCAAACAGTCATTAAATGAGGCAGTTGCTTAATGAAGATTACTTGTAACAACCTGCGCTACATCAGATCCAAGAATATAGGAATTCCATGTGTTTTCTACATTAATGCTGTTACATCATAATACAAACAGCTCCCAATGTGATGAGGGCCCCATAATCAAATTTAGGTTTATTAAATGTGATTTACACAAGCTAAAATAAAATTCACTCAGATTAATCACTGAATTGATTCACTATATTAGGTGAAGATTAGGATAAATTGGCATGAACTAAGGACATTAAGAGTGATATTTGTAGTGGGGGAGTGCAAAAAAAGTCATGAGGGTAGCCACAAGAATGTGATTGAAACCAAACCAAATCAAATCATTTATTTACAGTTTCAGCCCACAAGAAAACACCAGTTCAAGAATTCAACATACAGAAAAACCAAACCTGAAATCATTAATAATGAGAACAAGGTATTACTGGCCAGTCATGGTTATTTCTACAAAGCTGGCAACTTTTATAGTGATTGTCAAAATTAGTTGTTGCAGGAAGAAGATAATACTCTCTTGATCAGAAAGACCTCACAATTCTGAGAATCAGGTTTATCTGATGCCACGAGTGAGACAATAGGCAGGGTGACAACATATGGATTACTGACCCAGCCTTTTCATCTAAGCAAACATACCAATAGCTACTGTAAATATAGACCACTCCATTTACTGTGCAAATCCTTTAAAAATGTCTTCAGAACATCCATATGAAAGATCACTTTTCAGGTCCCCAAAGCAGCTGCATCTTTTCCCAGGCTTATGCGGCTCTGCTCTTGGCTGCCTCCACATTCTTCACCACAGAGCAGCTGTGCATAGATATGTGGGGACCGCCAGGAGAAGTATCCAGAGCTGCCACACAACCTGGAAAAATCTCCCACTAGTTTGATTATTGGAAAAGAAATGCTTTGTCTGAACTACTCATTTCCAAACAGCTTTTCTGAAGGCTCATCCCTGCCTGTTTGGCCTCACTAAAATCTAGATGACAAAAGTCCAAGATCTGAGGATTTACTTAAATGTATATCAAAGAAAAGAAAGAAGAAATTAGGCAGATATTCAGTCTTAGATTGGCAACATGTACAAAACTTTTGCATCAGTGGAATTTGATGGTATATGCTATTGATCACTGCCATTTTTAAAAAATTAGCCTTGCTCATGAAAATGGTGAAATACAAAAGAAAAGAGCCTACATTAAATAATAGCTATACTAAAAAATACCACCTCTAAATATATTATGGTAATTAAAATGAAACTGTACCCTCTCACCCCAATTATCAGACATCAAGATCTAGGTAATAAATGTGCAAAGCAATCTAAGCTTAATTTAACTGTTAGGTTAATAATTAAATCTAGATAATTCTGTGTCAACTCATCATTTTTAGAACACAAAAAGGGGCCTTTAAAAATTAAACAACAAACTCATATCTGGATTCATTCCTTAAAATCTGGATAATGACTTTCTGTCCAGTTACAATTTCTGCTATGCCCCAGGCTCAATAGAGCCAAAGCTTTTCATGAAATGACAAATTCCATGTTTCAGAAATATAGTTCAACATCATGTTGAGATCCACAATAACTTTTCTTTCCAAAAATTAAATTAATGTAAGTATTGATTTGAAATAAAAGCAAAGCTATAACAAAACTGATCAAATCATGTGAGTTAAAGAACTGTCAAATTTCTTACATTACCACAAGAAAATTTATGGTCATTCCTTTTTAAAAATTCTTTGAAAGGTCCAATAGATCCAACATATCAATTTCTCATTATTTAATTTCATTTTTAAATGATACAAAGTTTATTTCACATTTTTAAATACTTGGATCTATTGCTTTTTCCATTTTTGCTTCCACATGACAAATGTATAATTGATATTAAAAGGTGAGATGAGCAGTGCAAAATTTGATAAATAAATAAATGTAAATAAATATAAAATAAATAAATGTTTCCAAATGTCAATTGTACTTAGTGTTATTTTCTCAATGTGATTTGGAATTAATACATAAACACCTACTGATCACAAAATATGCCTTGCAGCTTTCAAACAAGGATCCTTGTTTAAGGTTTTACAACCCTAAAACTTGCCAAGATTTCTTATAAGCTACACTTATGGATGCAATTTTTGGCAAAGATATTTTAGGAGCTTATTTACTTATTTATTTATGTGAAATATCGAATACTGTAGGAATTAACACTGGAAACTTTCTTAAAATGTGCATTAATCTCAAAGCATTGTGTATTTCAATAACATTAGTTATTGAACAAAGACTTAGTGGGAGTTTTAACCATTAAGTTCTATCTACTAAAATTGCATGTATACAAGGGCCAGTGCAGCAACAGAGAAGGCTTTTTGCTTATGGGCCTGCCAGCTGGCACTACTTAGCTAACGGGACCCGGAGAGAGGCCAACTCTGTGCGATCTCACAGGGCGCTTAGTTAAGAGTTAAGGCTGGACAATCCACTGGACCCCGTGGAGGAAACATCCGCAGCCACTCAGTCTTTGGTCCCCATCCAGATCCTCACAGCCTCCAAGAACCAGGACATAACCTTGATGGTATTACTGGCCTGGCCTGGGGCAGAGATCTATAACTGGGTATATGATGATACCCTACCCCATACAGACAGATGATGTCCCCCAGCGGTTTCGTGTAGATGTTGAATAGGAGAGGTGAGAGAACCGAACCCTGAGGCATCCCACACAGCAGGGGCTTCGGGTCAGACCTCTGCCCTCCTACCAATGGCCCAAGAGATAGGAGGAAAACCACTGCAATATGGTGCCTCCCCGTCCTTCGAGCTGACCCAGAAGGATACCATGGTCGATGGTATCTAAAGCTGCTGAGAGGTAAAGAAGCACCAGGACAAAGGAACCCCCATCCTGGGCCCGTCAGAGATCATCCACCAGTGCGACCAATGCCGTCTTGGTGCTATAACCGGGCCTGAAATCAGACTGTAGAGGATCTAGATCAGAGATCAGAGCAAAGCTGACTGCGGAATTCTGGGAGTTGAAGTCCACAACTCTTAAAGTTGCCAAGTTTGGACACCTCTGATCTAGATAATCTGTTTCCTTCAAGTCCTGTAGAAGCTGAAGCACCACCACCTTCTCCATAACCTTTCCCTAAAAGGGGAGGTTGAAGACCGGATGAAAGTTCTTTAAATCAGCTGGGTCCAGGGAAGGCTTCTCACCACCGCCTCCTTCAAGGACAGCAGAACAAGCCCCTCTCTCAATGAAGCATTGATGACCTCCTGGAACCAGCTGCATGTCACCTCCTAGCTGGCTGAAACCAGTCAGGAAGGGCACGGGTCCAATAAACAGGTGGAGCCATTCATCACCCCCATGGCCTTGTCCACATCATCAGGACCAACAGGAGCAAACTGTTCCCACTTAATCAGATGAAGACCTGCCCCAATCATCCCAGTAGATCCTGCCCAGCTGGAGTCCAGATCTGTCCAAATCTGAGCGACTTTATCTGACAGATACTGAGCAAATTCCTCAGCCCTATTGTTCAAGGGTTCCCCAGTCTCCCCCGTTTTAAGGAGGGAGCAGGTCACACTAAAAAGGGGAGCTGGGCGACAGTCCGCAGATGCAATGAGTGGAAAAATGAGAACGTTTTGCTGCTCATATCACCACTAGATAAGTCCTAATAAAGACTCTTAACAGTGTTCGGTCGGATTCTGACATCCTGGCTCTCCAGTGTCACTCTAGACATTTCTTCTGACGCTTCATCTCTGGAGCTACTCAGAGAACAATGGAGCTTTCCGAGATCTGTGCACAGTGAGAGGTCACAAAGGCCCAACCCGGTCCAAGGCTGCCGCACTATTCCAAGAGCGACCAGAGCATCAGCCGAGCTGTGGGCTACGGAATCAGAAAGTACCCAAAGCTCCTTCTGAAACCCAATTGGGTCCATCAGGTGCCTGGGGCGGAACCAATTGGAACCATTTGGTAACAGAAATTAATAACTTTTTAAAATCCATTTCATAAAAATAAATTTGAATTGAATGCCTTTCCAGCACCTGATGAAATTAGGATGGCTGATTCCTGTTTAATTGCAGCTATAGCCATAATATTAATCAACAAGCAAATATTTTCAAACTCTTGTCATTTTTAATTAATCCAGACTGAGATGGGTGTATTATAGATGGTATTACTTTCTTAGATAGTGTTGCCTTTACTATTTTAGTGTGTATATTAAACATATTAAGCATACTAACCCTTACCGTAATCCTAACTTTGGTTTGCATAACTTGTAGGCTTTTTCTCAAGCCTTAATATTACTTTAATATGAACTTCATAGAAGGGTGAAAGACACATAGACTTAAATTATTGCTGTAGTTCTCCAATAATATAGGTGCACCCAGTAGATCTATGAAGATCAACAGGAAATCCCTCCCATCCAAACACTTCCCCCCATTTCATAGATCACAAAGTCTCTGCAAACTCATATAATATCAATATTTTTGCCCATATATCTTATTTTACTGATAAATTTCTTCCATCATTTCACTATCCCATAAAATTAATAACTTGCTATTTGATTACAAATATAATTGATATAACTGATCATAAAAATAATAAAAATATTAATACATTTTGAACTAATGGAGCATTATCAATAATCTTTAGGGACAGGATCACATATATATCAAAACAATCCAGTATGAAAATAATGAAAGTATGGATAGTTGAAATTGGATCCTGATGCACCAGTTAGAACTTGTAGTAGAGATTTTTAGACCCAAGTTGTGTCTATTTCTTCAGACTGTGTTAACCCAAGAACAACCATAGTCCAAAGATTATATAGGTCCGGAAGTAACAGTAGCCCCCCCCACCTCAAAAAAAGAAAAACCTGGGACATAATCTTTTTCCTGGAATAAATCACACATATTTCTTGGTAAAATGTTGTACTTCATGTGATATATAGTGCACTCAGTGTTATATAGGGTATTTTGGGTAGTCAGCGTGTTGTGCTAAGTACATATTTATATTAAGTTCATAGACTAAATATATTTCTACGCAAATAAATGCTGTCATACCAAATGAGTAAAATGGGTTAAAGTGTGGGGGCATATTTAAGAAATATGTTTTTGATAATGCAGAAACAAATCATTTGGATGACTTGAAACAAATGGAATAAATTGAACTCCCACAATCTCGTTGTTAGCGTATTAATTGGATGTTTATAGGAATTGAAGTCCAACACCTACAGATAACACCAGATTGATGAATGGATTAGAAAGATTTTTTTTCTTGGAGCAAATACAGAAAAGAAATATGTTTTTATTTTCTTTTGGCTATGAAAACAATAATCAGGGAAAAGGATATCAGGTTGTCTAGAAAATGCCATTCATAAATGTTAGATAAGCAAATGTCTCCCACATGATCAATTCTGCAAGAAAATATCCATAGACTATTCTGTAATAATAAGGATAGAACCTATTAACAAGTGACAAATCTATCCTCAAATAATGGTTTTCAAAACAATCTATTAAAATTATTAACAGAAATAATGTTTTTTTGATCAATGAAATTTGGAGGCAGCATAGCTCAGACTACCTACAGTGAACAAGGAATAGAAGCATGTTGTGCTCATTTTTAGAAAAAAATTATGAAATGGATTTTGATCTGATTCAGACTGGTATAATCCCATTTATAACCCTAGAGATTTCACCTACACTCATGGTATTTTTTTTTACTACCGGTTCTATGGGTGTGGCTTCGTGGGTGTGCTTGGTGGGTGTGGCTATGTGGTCATGTGACTAGGTGGGCCACCGCTGTTGGATATTGTTTTCTCATCTTAAACCAGTAAAGCAATGAAGGGGTTAAATGAGAGACTATGGACATGTGATTAAAGCAACCAATCAGAGAAGAACA
>JANHGC010003564.1:59988-75457 GCA_027560395.1 Boaedon fuliginosus
CAATTCAACTCTGATCTGCACATGTTCTCTTCTATGTAACCCCCAAATTACTAAACTTTTTTTTTAAATGTCAAATGTAATTTTAATAAATCAAAGAAAGATATTGTGACCTACAGAAGATATAGGTGCCATTGTAAATGAATGTCAGCCTTCCTTTCTCAGCTTTGTGCCCAGGATTTGATCACTGCTGTTCTTTTGTTTGATGGCAACAGCAGAGATGGCCCACTAGGAGCCAGACTTTCCCCAGGTGACACAAACTCCAGTGGCCTGGAATTTTTCATGGGGGCCGTACAGCAGCAGCCAATACAGGTGAATTGACTTCCGCTCTTCCCATTGTTGGTATGGCAGCTGAAGAATTGAGGGGCATCGGCTTGGACTGTAGGTCAGAAGAAAGGGGTTGGTGGACCTGGAGACATGAACTGATCTAAATAGGGTCAGTATGGTAGTTCAAGTCTCTCATGAGGAAAATATTTCTATTGGCCCAGCCTTCCCGCTTGGATGAGCTTGGCACTGATAAACCTCTGAAGTCCTGAGCTGTATTCTGTACTAAGTCAGCTCATGGGGAAAATGGGCTACTTCAGAGCAAGTAGGAAAAGAAAAGAATATCTTAAACTTCTGTCTCACCTGATGGCTTAAGAGCCTTGTCAGATTGATATGAGAAAAATAATCACCCCAAAAAAAACATAGAAAAAAGAAATGCAGAAGCAAGAATGTGTACTTCAGTGGTATCAAAGATAAAAATGGGGCTATGAAAAAATATCACATTTTGCTTCCTTAGATTGCATTATATTAACTGAGGAGGAAAAAAATCTCATATCTAACAACCAAATGAAACAAAACATTGGAAGCCCAGTCCTTCAGGGAAATCCACATATTCTTATTTGGGCACAGCCCTGATTTTCAAGGCTGTACTGTAGTTTCATGAAAGGGAGAGGTTCCCTTGGAGTTTATGTAATGTAGAGCAGATAAGATGTTAACATAATTTATACTGGATCAGTTTTGTAGAGATCCTGGCTTTATTTTCTGCATTTGTTTTACTTGTAACTTCTTCATCTTTATATGCCTTCAAACAGTAAAAACACTAGAAGCTCCTTTTCCCCCTCCCCTAAAATTCCAGATTAGAGTCTCTGCATTGAATTTTTATTTATTTAAAAGAGGCACATGGAAAGTCCCACTTTCCACTGGAGCAAGAGTTCGTGCCTCATACAACATTTTTTGCTGTTTAGCTCGTGGTTTATTTTCCAGTTGATAGAAATCACTGCATCCCTTTAAAAGAAGGTGACGTTTAGAGGAAGAGATTGTGGAGAAAACAAGGCTTATCAGCTTTGTATAGACCACATCTTCTGCTGATTCTTGCTTTGCTGTTCTTGTTTCTGAGGCAGTGAAGTAAGAACATAACAAACTTGAGTTTTTGCTCTGCCACACAGGCATTTCAGCTTGAATTCTTACATTACTGTCAGTGCACCTTACTCTCTCTCCCCTCCCCCCACCTTCTGCTCAGCAGCTGCATTGTAGACACACAGAGAATTTACTGCAGGATTTGTGGAGCAGTCTGCTTCTTTCCTATTTGAAGGCAATGGATTGTCTCTCTTAAAACTGTAAAATGCACCTGCCCCCTCTCATTTCAGACATTTTGGTGAATTCCAGGGAAGGGAAGGAGACATTTCTCAATGGAATTGCTTCATATGGCTGGCTGCATCTCTCACAGCAAATCTCTCTCCCCCCCACTTCTTTTTAGACCACAGGAATGTTGTTGTTTGAGTTCCCTCTGGGTTGCACCACAAATACTTTGCTTTAATGTTGCAGCCCTTTTTGCTAGCCAAGGTGTATCTAACTAAGCAGCCATAGATGTGAACAAAAGCTGATAAGGTTGGCTTTTCTTGTAGGCTGCCAGTGCTTTATCTATGCATCTTTGCTTACTTCAGGGAATTATAGAAGGGCACTTGATAAAAGGAACAAGACAGGTGGCAATGCTTCTAGGCATATATATTAATTAACAATCTGATTACATTTCCAGAACATCTTCTGTCAGAGCCTACAGGCTTCCATTAAAAACTACTAACCTGACCCAATTTCTGTTTCACCTGTAGCCTGAGACTGGCCATATTGTATAATGGGCAGTATAGAGGTTCCTGTACATCAGCAGCCCCAATCTTTTATGCACCAGGGATCGATTCCGCAGCCCCAATCTTTTATGCACCAGGGATCGATTCCACAAAGGGCGGTTTTTCAATGGAACGGGTGTGTGGTTTTGCACATTGCTGGATGCCATGGATGCATGGATTAGGCTTTGCTCACCTGTACAGACTGGTCCTTGGCAGGCTGCAGACTGGTGCCCGGTCTGCGGCCTGGGGATTGGGCCCTCTGCTGTATATGGTTCATAAGAATAAAACCCAGTTATTATGAGTAAGCAAACAGTTTATTGTTTTGGGAAATTATATCTCAATTCTTTTGCTAGCAGAACACATAAATGCATTGTAGTTTACTTCAAAGTATTTTTCTTTCTCAGAAAGTGTAATGAAGCCAGTAGTTTTTTAATTTTAAAATTAAAAATTTTTTAAGTATAAAAATGTTTTATGACAAGATTAAAACCTTAAAAGAGAAAGATCATCATAATTTATTTTTAATAGTAGCATCATAGATCCCACTTCTTCCCATATGCCTCTGGCTCCCTTCCTCCCATCTTTTAATTACAATTATTATTGCTATTTATTGTTACTGTTTTAATGTTTACTGGCTTTTAGTGATTGTAAGCTGTCCAGAGTCACCTCTAGGCAAGATGGGTGGCTCACAAGTCTAATAAATGAAAAATAAACCATAATTCCAAGAGCAACTATTTCTGCCATTGCCAGAGCAGTAATCGAATATGGTTATTAATAAATCTACTAAGAGAGTAAAAGAAACCCACCATTATTATAATCTAAGGGCCATTTTCTGTGGCAGTTGTTCTTAAACTTTTTTGAGGATCTTGTGAAAATGTCAGACCCGTTCTCAGTAAAATGTGTTTAAATGCATAAAACAGCATACATAAATTGCATGGCAAAGAAAATCAATTGTGTTTGAACTGCTAAATAACAAATACTTAACATAATAAGATGTGGTTCTTTATTAATCTGTTAATTGAATAACAACATTATTTTATGGTATAATAATTATACCATAAACATTTAGTGGAGTTAACAAACTATTAACTTCACTAAAGTTAACAAAAGTTTTTGAAGTCTAGAGACCATAAATTTCATTGTTGTCATATACATAATTGAAAGAAAAGCTACATTTTAGTTAGAGGCTACTGAAAATAAAGTTACAGTTTTTCCCTATCCAAATTTATATACCCTTAAGGTTTCTGCACCTCAGGTTAGGAACTGTAATAATATCTGTATGATATTCAGATTTTGCTGTATGATATCCAGTAAAAAGGCAATATTTGAGATGGAAAGCTTTTCTTTGTGTTATTCTGTTACAAGATAGCAGAGTCTTTGTGTAGCCAATAGGAAAAGTCTGGTGGAACAAGCCAAACAAATTTTAAAGTTTGTTGAGTCCCAGTTAAACTTGATGAATAGGAAGATTTAAATGAAATTCATAGCCCTAAATTATAGATTTTTTTTAAAAAAACCTAGTTTTTAAATTATGCCAATAATCTTAGAAGTCAGAATAAGAAGGAATTCATGTACTCAATAAGCATTGTTGGTTGATTACAATTCCATACTTTTCTTAAATAAAAATCCCAAATAGTGGACAATATAGCACAAGTGATGTAGCTAACCATCTGCCTCCAGACTAGATATATAGTCCCCAGAAAAGGCAGTTCGTGATTGCCATATTAAATTAAACTGATCAAAGGTTCATCTGCCCTCAGTAACTCTTGAGCATACTGGAATAAAGTTAGATCTCAGAGCTCTCTCAGACTACAAACTAGCAATATAATGTCTTCCAATAGATGGATTTTTATCTTACGTCAATACTATCTAGAAAGAATTGCTTTCTGTCTTGTCTTGATTAAACTTCAGTTCATTAGTCGTCTGCCTCCTGCCCATAATCACCTCCAGACAGCCTGGATACATGGTGACAAATTAAAGAAAATTGAAAATCACAAACCAAGAAAAAATTAAACTAATGAAACAGAGAGAGTAGCACAGGGTAAGAACAACAAAGACTACAGAAGACAAATCAATAAAAAGAGTAGTAGAGAACGCATAGTGCTGTGAATCATGAGTCAGATGTGATCAAGGTTTTTCCAGGAAGCCAAATTTCTCTTCCCACATAACAAAAGTATATATTTTCAAGAGAAATGGTACTCAATAAAGGATTTCAAAGCGCTTTGTTGAACAGGAAATTGGAACAAAGCCAACTTGTATTGGCAATTGAATGGACACTATGAGAAGGATGATACAGATAGAATATTTCATAAGATTTCCAGTTCCTGATCCATTTAGGTAAGAATCAGCACTTTGAATTAAACCTGAAATTGATCCCATAGCAAAAAAAAACCCCAAAACCCTCTAACCCATTTGGATTTTAGTGTTTCATCCCTCTTGCCCCAGCCAATAATGTAGTTGGTAGCACTTTAGTTTCAATTTGTGCATCAATGAACGTGCAATCATGTATATAGTGTTTCTTCCTTCCATGTTTTTCCCCTCTTCAAAATAATAGCCATATGAATAAAACAAATTATAGTGGAGAGGTAATGTCTGTCCAAGAGTCACTCCCTGAACTGTGGGATGACTTGAATCTGAATTTTTCTGTTCATAATCCAGCATTTTAATCATTATACCTTGCTAGTTGTTTTAAAGTAAGAGGTAACTATATGAATGCTGCTATCAGATTTAAGATGGCAGGATAAAAAAATGGAACACTTGTTTTACTGTTAATGTCTTTACATTCATTGAAATACATTTAAGTATCCAGAGATGATATTGGAAGCAATTATTGGCATTTTTCCAATAAATATAATGGATTGTCTTGTATGTTATTTGTATTGTTACCAGTACATTCAGCTTGTTTGTGTAAGTCTTTCTGTTATTATTTTTATCAAATACATAATTGAATGCATTTTGAAAAGTGTTGAATCTAGAATCAATCTCAGTTATTAGCCATTATAGCTTTCTACAATAATATATAAGGTATCATACCAAGTAAGTGTCCATCCAGTGATCCATACAGGGATTAGAAATTTCCATGGTGACCTGATTAGTTTTGAAAGTAGGACAACAATATGGCAGAAAAAGTAAGAAATATTGGCCAAGGAAGCATATAATGAACAAATTAAAAAGTAGAAATGCGGTAGGCGTAAAGCAAAACATATCCTGTTTCCAAGAGAAATAGAAATGTTGGTCTGGATATGTAAAGCATGTTAATCCAGAATTTTTTTTTGAGGGGGCATTATCATGTGATGTGAATCTAGCCATTGTATTTCCAAAACATGGTTTATTATTTGTATTATGCAAACTAAGTTAACTGTAGTTGATTTAAACAAATTGCCATCATAGTATGCTGTGTCTATTCAGACACTGGTACTGTGATAATACTTTATTCATAAGATTTTTTAAAGGTCCAGAAAATTCTGGAGGTAATGCAGTAAAAATGAAGATAAAGAAATATTGTCTAGAGCTTCCGGCGACGGGGTTGCGGGATTGATCAAGCTCCGCAAGCCGGCACCCAGAGGACCTAAAGTTTCCCTGGAGGGGAAACAAAGTGAGGGAGCGTAGTCCGGAGGGATTGAGAGGAATCGCAATCCTCTTCCCATCTAGGTATCTGCTCCAAAGCCAAGAGCTGGTAAAGACGGCATCAAAATGGTGTGCAACAAGCCAAAGCAGACCGGACAAGATCGTGCAGGAGGTAAAGGAAAGCAATCCAAGCAGATCTCGGATTGGCTGAAACAGCTCCTTTTTGGCTATAAAGTGCTTAATGGAAGGCGGGAGAACAGTAAAAGAAGACGGTGTTAGCGGCGATCTGTAAGTTTCTTCTTTTGTTTGGACTTTTGGGACTTGATTTTACGTTTTTGGGAACCCCCCCTCCCATCTGTGTCTCTCAGTTTTATTTTGTGGTCATTTTTGAGGGGGTCTTAAGAGCAGGACACTTGAACATTTTAGTAGAAAGACAGAAAACTTCGACTTTAAAACAAAACAAAACAAAACAAAAAGTATATTTTTAAAACTTTAAAATGGTGACCAGACCGGTGATTGACGATATTGTTAAAGCAGCCGCATAAGCAAATGATCTATGCGACGAAATGAAGAATGAGCTGGGGGAAATTCGAGATACTGGTTTAAATATTCTTCACCAACTACAAGATATAAATAAAAAAATTGAAAAGCTTGGGGAATTTACCAAACCAGCAGGAACAGGGTGCCGAAAGTGTTAACGAAGGCCTGGAGACAGAGGAAAGAGAGGAGGAGGAGCCCCCATCCCGCATGAACAAAATGGATATACGCAATTATACTATTAAAAGAAGTGGAATGGGGCATAAAGGAACATCCAAGACTCCGAAGGCCAAACAAGGAAAAACCGAGAGCCCAGCAGCAGAGAAAAAAAGAGACTGGAGAAGAAGGCGAATCACGGGAAAAAGTAAGGAAAGGACGAAAAGAAAAGAGAGATGTTAAAATTGACTGAGAATAAGCAGGAGAGGGCCATACCAAAATGTCGTAAAAAAGAAGAGGATTAAACACCCTTTTAAGAAGAAACAGGATAGTATCTTGAATGGTTTAGATCAATGTTTCTCAAACTTTATTGGTTCACCGCCCCCTTTTAGAAAAAATTAAATGCCTAATGCCCCCCTGCCAAGCCCCACCCCCAGGGTGGGGTGGGGTGAGTTGCCCAAGCCCCACCCCCAGGGCAGGAGGGGTGAGCTGTCCAAGCCCTGCCCCTGGAATGCCCTGCCCCTTTGCCTAGGGCACTGCTGGAAGTTGGGCCAGCCCCAAGTAATGGTGAGGACAGAGGACAGGAATATATGCCACGTCGGCATCGCTCTGACCCACGCATCACTAAAAACTTACCTTTTTAGTGATAATTTTTAATATAAAAATTGACTATTCTTAACACTTTAGCATTTCAGAAGATTTAATAAACTTATTGTTACTAATAGATAACATTATAGAAGAATTGAAATAAAATGTCAGGAAGAAATGAAACAAAATTTATATGTAAAAATTTAATTAAGGAAAATTTTGTAACCAACCAAATTCTGCTTGGAAAAAAGAGACATTTTAATTTCTGTATTATGTAAAACTAATAAAAAAAAATTCAAAAAAAAAAGACATTTTCTTCCGGGAGTACTTTTAGTGCGTAATAAGTCGGTCAGACACCATTATACAAATGCTCCCATAACACTTTGTTTATCAGCTGCATAAAAACAGCAGGGACTCCTTGAAGACCAAAAGGCATCACTAGGTATTGGTAGCTGCCTAATGGGCAGTTAAATGTGGTCTTCCACTCATCACCTTCTTTAATTCTTATCCGATAGTACACCTCACGGAAATCAAGCTTTGTAAATATCGCCCCCATGGAAAGTGCCGCTAACAGATCCTTCATCAGTGGGAAGGGATATAATGGCTCCTTAAAAACTGCATTAAGGCCCCCGTATTCAACGCAAAGCCTTAAGCCTCTGTATTTCTTCCCCCAAACAAAATGGGTGCCGCCATTTTGGATCTACTAGGTTGTATAAATCCTCTCTCCAAATTCATATCTATATATCGCCGCATTTTGAGAAGTTCTGGCTGAGTCACTGAATACATTCTCAGCTTTGGAATTAGGCTCCTGGTCTAAGTTCAATACCACAATTGACTGCCCTATGGGGTGGTAATATGTTACAGCCATCCTCTCAAAATACTTCAGCCAGGTCAGCATATACATGCAGTATTAAGGACATATCTGGGGTGACTATAGTCCCAGCAATATTCCTTGATTTTGATAGTGAACAGGGTGGTGGTGTAGGTCCAACATTGATCTGCAGTTTCCTATATCCATCTTCCCACCATATATGTGGTTGCCACTTATCTAGTCAAGCCAAACCAAGAATAAGTGAAGTAACTATGTTTGGAACAGTCACAAACCAGATTTATTCATGATGAATTTCCAAAGTGAAAATTAGGGGCTCAGTGCACTGGGTTGCTGGAATGTCCCCTAATAAGGATCCATCCATTTGTCTAAACTGAATAGGTACTTTTAATTAAATCCTTCTAATATTCAGGGCCTCAGCTACATCCTGACATATTAGACATTGGCTACATCTGGAGTCTATTAAAGCTTTATAAGGAATGGCCAGCTCGGTGTTCTTGCATTGTGAAGTCACATCTAGGATGAAGGGTAAGATTGGAGCACTTACCATTGGATCAGCATCGGCAGAGTTTGTCATCACTTGTGTCACCATAAGGACATGGCATTATTGCAGTAGGCTGTAGAGTATCACTAGTCTCCAAGGAGCTCGTACAAGAGGCAACTGTTGTTGTATCCAACAGGTCATCAGACAAGAGCCCACAAGCAGTTGCCAGTTCAGGAGCACTTCACATAGTATTGTTAAGCACTCCTCCTCTTCCAGTAGTAGACTGACCTAGGGATTTACTTTGCTGACTCTGCACATTCCCCAATGCCATTCCTCCTTGTCCCTTCTCTCCAACCTGAGGGCATGGTGCCAAACGCTCAGCAGCTTAGTGGCCAAGTTGTTGGCATCTAAAGCATCGAACGGCAGGTTGAGCAGTTGCCATTCCTGATCCCAATTGGGTTGTTCCAATCTATCCAAATGACGTCTCGTGGATTTAGACATCTCCGTTGAACATTGTGTCATTGAACATCGTTCCCCCTTCTCCTTTATATTTCATTCATCTGAACCCAGCGTCTATTTCCACAGCTGTCTTATACCAGTCTCCTAATCTAGTGGACATATCCCGACAGAGACATGCTTGGGAAATATCCCCATCTAGCCTGTTTCAAAGTGATGTACTAACAATTTTTCTGGGAATGATCTTAATTTTCCTGCCAAAGCCCAGAACTCCTTTATATATACCTTGGCCAACCGGTCCTTTTGGCACAAAGCCAATAGCTCCCCTATCACCTGTTGTATCTGTGACTCATCCTCAAAGTGGGATCTCAAACCTTCCAGGAACAGTCCTAGGTTCCCCCAGCTCATAGGCATGTGTATTATGTAAATCCACAGCCCAGTCAGCAGCTTCCCCCTCCAGGACCCCTATGACTGCTTCTACCATGGTCCATTGAGATTGAAATAACTGGTAATATTTGACCATGTAACTCAAAATCCGGCTAATGAACATTGCTACATGTGCAGGCATCCCATTGAATCGTGCCGAAATGGGTGGTGGACCCCAAACATATGGTGTTCCTCCAGGTTGTGGTCTGAAAGCTAGGAGGTTCATTGGACATGGGGAGACCTATCTATCTGACCAGGTCATGGTACCCCACTACTGCATGTTGTCCATTGATTAACATCCCGAATTACATATGTGTCATGTGATGTGACCATATGAGGAGCATGACCAGAATCTTGCTGACCCATCCAATCAGTACTTCATCCAATGCCCATATTAAGTCTTACTCGCTGTTCAGCCCCCACAGCCAAAGAGGACACCCCTAAACCGGGGTGAGTGGGTATAAGCCCCAAATTGAGCAGCCCGAAGAGCATGCCAATAACTAGATTCTCTGAAACATTCACACAAAACATCTAAGGTAATACTTCCAGCTTCTGTCTATATGCTCCCTTCTCCCGCCTCTTCGACCATTGCCTCACTCTCCACATTGTCTCATCCCTCCTTCCCGAGCTTTGATACCTAGCCATAGTAAATATATATATTTCAGGACAGGGCAATATTTCTTGCTCCTCCCTCACTGATCCCTTCTGCAGTGCCTGTGTCTTTGGTCTCATTACTGTCTGCCTTTGCTGTTCTGCCTCCACTCCTGAATCCACAAACAGATGGTATTCCGCTAAGTCAGTCAATCCCGACTCTGCCCCCTCTGGGGCTTCCTCCATCCCCTCCGTGCTGACATCCAGGGCTTCTTCCATCCCCTCCATGTTGGTATCCACTCCCTCCGCCATTGCCCACTTCACCAAACAGCTGGGACAACAAAATAGGCAGTGTCCTGGGGTCGCTGACTTTCTATGGGATTCTGTCCGCTATTGTCACGATGAAAGGAAAAATGAAGAGTCAAGAAGAACTTTCTGAATTCTTTACTTCCAATGCTTCCAGCTACAGCTTCGAGCCCACAACAATTAAAGCCAGCAACAAACAGGAAACCAACAAACACGTTTAAATAGGCAGACAGAAGCTACCCAAACCCCTCCACCAATCTCACACAGCCACATCACTGGTACGTGCAAAACCAGGAAGCCACCACCAACACGTCGCCATTCCCAACATCAACAGCCGGCAAGCCACGATTCAGTCCATCATCGCAGGAACAGGATGGCGAGTCATCATCTGTCGAAGCCTAGGCAGGGCTTCACCCTCTTCCTACCTACTAGACATTAGAAGCTCTGCTATCTCCATGCTCTTTGTGGAAAATCCCCTCCCTCCTGTGACTCCAGAATATATTCTAATACATTATTCCCTTAATGGACAGTCTTGGACAACTGTAATGTGCTGTACAGAGGGCTAGTCTTGAAGAAAATACAGAAGCTTCAAGTACTGAAAAATGCAGTGACTCAGTCAGTAATGTGTGCTTCTACAACTGCACACATTTCACTTATGCTCCATGAGCTGCATTGAATGCTAACCTGCTTCTAGGTTCAATTCAATTTCAGGGACTGCCTGTCTTCAGTTACATCTACTTACCTCATCAGGTTTGACAAGAGAAGGATGTTACAAGTCACACCTGCTAAGGAGTTTCAGCTGATGGACTACCCCACCCCCAAGGAGAGATTGGCCCTGATCTTCCAGATATTTGGTTCTTCAGCAAGCCCATGTCCCATGCAAACAGGGATCCTCCAGAATGGTTGTATTGCATGCAGGATTCTAAAAATGTTAACTGTTCAGGTTATGAGATGTCACATCTCCACATCTCCCCAAACACACACAAGTACAAAATAATTTAAGTTTTTAAGAAACAGGAAGCCAGGTCATAACATTTCTTTTCCCAAAGTCAGATGGTAGCAATATAAACTAGTGGGCAGATGTCCAAAGCAGGAAGATAGGCCTCTTTTTCCTCCATTGTTTGGCTAGCTTTTCCTTTTTTTTTCTCTCTCTCAGTCATCTTTCATATTCTGCAATGACTCAAAAGTAATAAAAAAAAGTTATATTGCTGAACAACATCTCTGCTTTAAATGCTGCACTTGTGAATATTGCCCAAGACAGGAAAGTTGTATTTTTATGTAAGTACAGTAATTTACTTCTAAGACTACCAGTTCTGGGATGCAAAATCAGAATGGCCATTGTATGATAGCAAAGGTTAACAGTAAAAAACAAATCTAACTCTGCACTGCCCATTATTGACCACCTGGACTTTAGCAGACAGATATGGAAGCTACCCAAGGATGGGTTCGTACCAGTTCACTGATTACCTGCTTTGTGGGCGCGCTTCCCAATCACCTGTCAAACCCACCCTGTGCGCAATTGACTTCAAAATCTTCATGGTGTTCTGCAAGCACTCTGATCCAACAGCTGGGTGGTGCCTATCCATGCAGCTGTTGGGTCAGAGTGCTTACAGAACACCACGAAGATTTCGAAGTCAATTGAGCACAGCACGCTTTTGATAGGCAATCAGGAAGAGCGCACACAAAGCAGGTAACCAGCAAACCAGCATGAACCCACCCCTGAAGCTACCTACTATTGGTGTTAATAACACACTTTTGCGTTCTGCCTCTGCCACAGATGGAAGTAAACTGCACAGTAATGTCCAAGAAGTTTAACAATTTTCTAATAATTTATACCACTTTAGAGACAATTTACATTCAATGGCTGCTTTAAATTCAAAATTGTCACACCAGAACATTTTATTTATATTGGCTCAAAAATAGGGTTTGTTGTCTTTAACCCACTCAGTCCATGCTATTAGACTTCCAGAGAGTTAGGAAGACGTGGTTCTTTACCCAGACATCAAACTAGGATAAGGGGGCTGCAGTGGCTCACATGGTAAGACGCTGGGCCTACGCACCGCTGAGATTGCTGAGGTTGATGGCTCGATTCGTTTGAGCGAATAAACTATATAGGGACAAGGAAGGAGTCTCCCCCGAATTCAGGCACCCCACAGGTGAAGATAACACCACCCGAAAAATTCCTTTCACAGAGGCAGCCAGCTACCTAGGTGATTTCTGGCTAACACGTGCCATATATTAAATAAATAAACACTATAACTGTAGAGTCATTGAGATGTTCTGGTGCTGTGATAAGGTTTATTATATTGCTGTGTGATTTTTTTGGTTATATTTATTTTGATTTAATAGAATGGTATTACCGGTATGAATCACCTCATCTTATCAGGCAGCCTTATGTGTTTTCCTAGATAGGCAGCCATATGTGTTTTCTGAATAAATAAATGAAAATAAATAAGGACAAATAAACCTCAACTTCTTAACTTTCTCTTCATGAGATAGATGTTATGCGAAATAAGAAATATATTATTTCTTTTTTAAAAACTGTAGATAATTCCATTTAAAACTTTTTGTGAAGAATCAAACATATCACACTTCTTTTCAAACTCAAGGAAAGAAAGTAACATTTATATAAAATAACATTTTAAAGTTTCAGTTTTTCTTTACAGATTTTTCCTGGAAGGCACCACACATTAAGAAAGTGTCATCGGGAGATTCAGAACAGCAAAGCCTTAAGTTCTCTGTAGTTCATAAACAGTTTGATAAAATGTAAGCCTTTTAAAAAAATAGCCAGCAAATTAAATACATGAAAATGTGCAATTATAAATAATTATTGGGAAAACTACTTATTGTGAATTATAACAGCTGTTAAACACTATCATAAGTCAAATCTCCCTTGAGTAAAACTTAACATCTGGTGAACTTCATGACCCATTCAAGTAGCTTTTTTGGTAACTATATGAAAATGCTTTTGACATCTCAGTCGATCCTTTCACTATGTACATTTTATAGTTTCCCATCCAAGGACCAGTCAAGTCTGATTCTGCTTGACTTTTTTCAGTCAATCAAGATTGGCTAGATGCCATCATTAGCTGGGCAAGGTGTACTCCAAGAATAGGAAACACCCTATTTTTTCCCTGTCCCTTGACATTTTTACTGAAAATTCTATCACACGAAGGCTGGGTTTGCAAAACACCAGTCTAAAATGTGGTTGGGTAGTATGGGCTCAGTATATTGTGTGAACCTGTCCAACAGTTATGTGAATTCATATGACTTGATTAATTTAGGAAATTGTAACTCAGTAAATTATGTATTTGTGTGTTCAACAAATGTAGTTTGGCCTTTTCCACCCTTTAGTGATGCAATTACACAAAGCCAGAAGAGTTATTCTTGAATTCCCAGTGGGCTCACTCTATGATTCTGATTGAATTACTATATTCTGGTATAAAGACTCCACATGGTACTCACAAAAATCAAACAATATTTAGAAAATGAGGGTAATAAAGGCATCCTCATGTCTTCCACAGTTTTGTTTTTGCCCTGAGTGAATATTGTTATCCATAACATTTATTTATTCATCAAATTTATATGGCCATCCATCTCACAAAAGAATGACTCTGGGAGATGTATAAACGTTGGATGTAAGACCACATATTGCTTCTCCTAAAGGAGAAGATAATAAAACGATAATGGCAAAACAATTCCAGTGAGGAAGAAGAAAATAGGCAGCAAAAGAAGTGAATATGCTACACAGAAAGCTTCATGAGGATCTGCAATTTTTATTAAATATTTTGTTCATAAATAAAAAATAAATGCAAACCCAACAAAGGAAAGATGAAAGAAAGGGAAAAGATAATAAAGTGCCAAGAATGAAAAAAAAAATAGAGAAGAAACTGAAATAAATTACTTCTGACCTTCTTTCCAGCAAATGCTGACAAATCCATCATCTTCCCCCAAAAGTTAATGACTAGGATAGAGATCAGAAATGAAAAGCCAACCAGGTCACAAAAGTTACATAAATACGGATCTGATTTGATCCATCCATCTTTCTGAGATGAACAGAGGAAAAAAAAACCCAGGAAGTTTCTAAATATTGGAAATTCTATATTTGAGGTAACACTGTTAAAAAGATCTCATAGTTGCCCTCCTATATATAATATAAAAGAGCATCTGAAGACACTGTTGATGACGATGGAACAATGTATAAGACACAACATATTTTAGTTAAGCCTTGTCAAGTCCATATAACCAAACATTGATTTCAAAGTATTAAATCTGTATAGCATGTTAAAAAAATCATAGACATGCACAAAACTAAGAATGAAAAACAGAATTCAGCATAATCTAAATAAGTGGGAATGTAAACAGTGATTTGAAACATGTTGCTACATGTCCAATTGTAGATTGGATAGATAGAGGACAAGGATATAGTGATATATTATATTTTTGTCTAAGGATACATTACAGAAAAATGTATAAATTTGGAAACTGATCCTTCACAAGATAATGTTGAGAATTTTGGATATAAGTGGTGAGAAAGCTATAGAACCTTATCATCTCCTTTTTCCTTCATCTGCATTGGAATTGTTCACCAAAACCTCCAAGCAAGTATAAGCAAGTCAAGGTTACCAGCTGCTGTATATGTGTCTGTCTGCATACATGCATGTAAGTATTATTTATTTATTTAATTTAATTAATTTAATTATAACCTGCCTTTCTTCCCTAGCAAAATGGAACACAAGGCGGCTAACAACATTTAAAACAACAATAAAATATCATTAAACCAAATTGAAAAACAATTAAAGTAGAGTTAAAATATAATTAAGCTATCTGATAACAGTATAAACATAAAAAAACATTAAAAACGTTCAATTTAAAACATACAGTTTAAAACCAGTTAAAACCAAGATTAAAACTTTGGACTACTGTAATGCGCTCTACGTGGGGCTGCCCTTGAAGAATGCAACTGGTCCAGAATGTGGCTGCGTGAGTGATTGAGGGTATACCTCGTTGCACCCATATAACACCTATCCTCCACTAGCTGCACTGGCTCCCAGTGGCCTTCCAGGTGCAATTCAAGGTGCTAGTATCAACTTTTAAAGCCCTCCATGGCTTAGGAGTGGGGTACCTTTGAGACCACCTTCTGCTGCCTCATGCCTCCCAGCACCCAGTTAGGTCCCACAGAGTTGGCCTACTACGAGTCCTGTCAGCTAAACAATGCCGCCTGGCGGGTTCCCATGCTAAAGCCTTCTCTGTGGTGGTGCCAGCCCTATGGAATCAGCTGCCCATGGAGATCAGGACCATCCCCACCTTGTTGGCCTTCCGCAAAGCCACAAAGACCTGGCTCTGCCACAGGCCTGGAATTGATCTGCACCCCCCACCCCATTGAATGATGTGATTGTGTATTGTTTATAATTTTAATTGTCTACTGTA
>JANHGC010003564.1:161093-175469 GCA_027560395.1 Boaedon fuliginosus
CTCCCAGAATTCCTCAGCCAGCTTTGCTGAGGAATTCTGGGAGTTGAAGTCCGCCAGGCTTCAAGTTGCCAAGGTTGGAGAGCCCTGCTGTAGTTGGTATCATACAGGAGCCACAGTATATTGCGCGAACCTCCCACTCAGTTCTCAAAGATGCTTGAGGATATGCAAAACACAATGACGTAAGCACCTGCAAGGAGACCAGGCGGAACGCCGGCAGAAGAAAGCTCCGACCAGCCGCCGGCCTCGCGTCACCGAGAAAGGGGGCGGGGCGGAAGGGGCGTCTCCTTGGCCGTAACAGGCCGAGGGTTTTGGCGCGCTCCGGCGGAAAGCATTGTGGGTAGAGCAGCGCCTGTGGCTGCCAGGACGGTTGCTCTCATGTCGCAGGAAGGAGAGGAGGAGGCTGCCGCTGTGCAGTGCCCTGTCCGGGCAGCCCTCGACCATTTGTGTCAGGAGCTCAATCTGGACGTTGACAGCGCTTCGGAAGCCCTTCGGGATTTCACAGCCTTGCGGGGCACCTACAGCCTTGAGGTGGGAGGCGCCTTGGCCGTCAAGGAAGGGGTGGCAGCTGGGTGGCTAGCTGGCTGACATTTAACCCTGCAGCTGGTTAAATGTTCAGGCGGCAACGCAGAGCCCGGGGCTTCCTTGTTCTTGGTGTGTGTGTGTGTGTGTGTGTGTGTATACGTGTATATAATCCAAGGTTGGGGCTCCTGGGACTCGGCATCACTCGACTAGGGCGTATCCTTTGAGGGGCTCGCAAGTGGCCCGTCCCCTAGGAGGCTTTTATTGCTGCCTTTTTAAGCACATAACCCTGACCCAGAGACCTTCTGCGTCCTTACGGGTGGACGTCGGAAAAGATGAATGCTCGCCAGAGGTCCATGGAACTAAGAACGACCATTGACGAGTCTTAAATCTTCTGAGATCCATACAAGAACCATTTAACTCCATGCAATAAATCACAGATAAGCCCCAAAAGGATTTTGCTAGAAAGCGGAATACCAAGAAAAAAGATGTACAGATGGCCTGAACTTCTTGTGCTGTGTTATTTTAACTGTTTTTTTTTTAACATTTCCTTGAAGATGTTATTAAAATACTGCCTCAGGCGTCGGAAATACATAGCCTTGCCTTTTCTGTAGTACAGTTTTAGAAGTCTTAACATGTAAATACTTAATACTAACCACATTGAAAAAAGTTATTCTTAACTAATAAGAATTATTGCCAGAAATAGAATGATTATCCCTTGATACAATGAAGTATAAAAGTAGTGAATTATAAATTAGGCTAATACCTTATGTGACCCCAAACTGTATGAACCTAGAAAACTGAGTTATTGAGCAAATCAATGATTTTTACACTATTCTAGATTATGGAATTCCAAGCAAGGTATTTCTACAACAAAGGAAATACATATTATATCCATACGTATTCTACAAATTTCAATCGTATATAATTTCCTTTTATATGTCTCCAGTTTCATTTCGTATGTTTTAATGAGATGTATGAGCTGGCGAAATATAGCATACTTCTTTCACATGTCATGTGAGATATGTTAAAAAGATGGCATGCTTTTTAGTTTATTTCGGTATTTTGGGGGTTTGCGTTAAATACTGAAAATACACTTTAATAAAGATACAGCAGCTGTATCTTTGGGTACATATTGCAAGTCCATTTTTCCAGGACCATCAAATTTGAATGGGTGCTGAACAAATGGTTGTAAGTTGAGGACTACTGGTAGTTATTAGATGTTTTGGTTTAAAAGAACTCTTTTGTGTGACTGTCATGTCTGCAAGGCAGAGAATTATGACACATTCAGAATTCAATTGAAAAAAAATGAAATAATTTTTTTCATGTGAAGTGCTATACACAATTATTCTTAGTAAACTGGCAGTCTTAAATCAGAATGTAGTTAATATATTGTAATACTAGGCCTCTCAGCTCTTGCATACCTTGAATGAAGCTGATTATCTAGATCCTTTGCAGTCCAGTTTCAGGTCCGGGTACAGCACTGAGGTGGCATTGGTCACACTAATGATGATCTCTGGTGTGCTCGGAATAGGGGGATCTCTTCTATCCTGGTCCTTCTTGACCTCTCAGCGGCTTTCGATACCATTGACCATGGTATCCTTCTGGGGCAGTTTAGGGGGTTGGGAGTGGGAGGCACCGTGCTGCGGTGGTTCTCCTATCTTTCAGGCTGTACCCAGTCAGTGTTGGTGGGGGGACAGAGATCGAGCCCAAGAACCTTGCCTTGCGGGGTCCCTCGGGGCTCGATTCTCTCCCCTCTCCTATTTAACATATACATGAAACCGCTGGGTGAGATCATCCAACGACCTGGGGTTGCATATCATCAGTATGCTGATGATACCCAGTTATACATCTCTGCCCCTGATCAAATTAGTGATTCCGCCGAGGTGATGTCTGGAGGATGTGAAGGTCTGGATCGGGACCAATAGGCTCAGGCTCAACCCTGACAAGACCGAGTGGCTGTGGATATTGCCCCCCCCCCGTGGTCCAGTTGATTATCCATCATTTATGTTGAGGGAAGACAAATTGCTCCCCTCAGAACGGGTGCGCAACTTACGGGTACTCTTCGACCCGCAGCTACAATTGGATTACCATCTTTCAGCTGTGGCTAAGGGTGCCTATGCAGAGGTTCGCCTGTTGCACCAGTTGCGCCCCTTCCTGGACTGGAAGGCTGTTCTCACGGTTACTCATGTCCTTGTCACCTCATGATTGGACTACTGTAATGCTCTCTACATGGGGCCGCCCTTGAAGAGCACTCGGAGACTTTAGCTGGTGCAAAATGCGGCCGCGTGAGTGATTGAGGGTATACCTTGGTGCACCCATATAACACCTATCCTCCGCGAGCTGCATTGGTTGCCAGTGGTCTTGCAGGTGCAATTCAAGGTGCTAGTAACAACTTTTAAAGCCCTTCATGGCTTAGGACCGGGGTACCTTCGAGACTGCCTTCTGCTACCTTATGCCTCCTGGCGCCCAGTTAGGTCCCACAGAGTTGGCTTGCTATGGGTCCCGTCAGCCAAACAATGTCGGCTGGTGGGTCCCCATGCTAAAGCCTTCTCTGTGGCAGTACCAGCCCTTTGGAACCAGCTTCCCCCTGAGATTAGGACCATCCCCACCTTGTTGGCCTTCCGAAAAGTCACAAAGACCTGGCTTTGTTGGCGGGCCTGGAGCTGACTACCTCTCCCTTTTGAATGTTGTTGATTGCTTGTTTTAATATTTTAAATTGTATCAATTGTTTTATTTTAAATTGTTGCAAGCCGCCTCGAGTCCCCTTTGACCGGGGAAATAAGGTGGGGTATAAATCAAACAAACAAACAAACAAACAAACAAATAAATAAATCTTTTCAAAGGAACACACCTCCCAGTGATTTTGTCCAAAGGGAGTTTAAAGATAAAAAAATTAATTAAAATTTAGTTTATTTCATTTAATAATCAGAATAGAAAGCTGCTTAAAACAGTAAAACGAATAAGCATAAAAAGAATAAAACATTGAATGAAAATAAAATTATATTTAACCATAATCACTTATAACAGTAGGAGTCATTTAAAATCTCTACAATAAAAATATTCTAGTAAAGTGAAATAACATAGCTTGGGTTAAAGAAGTATTAAACTTTACATTTAATGTTGTAAATTATAAAACTTTCCTTTTTATTTACCAAATCAGAATTGGTAAATTCTTATTAATTTATAAAGCTTGCTTTATAAAAGTATATATTCACACTACAATCAGCATTATTAATCCTAGAAACTGTAAATAACTTATTTTTGCAGGGAGACATTATACATTGGTTGGCTTGTGCCCTCTATGTTGCTTGCCGTAGAAGTGTAGTACCTACTGTAGGAAGTAGTTTGATGAAAGGAAATTGTGTATCACTGACCAGAATTCTGCGTTCAGCGAAGTTAAGGTATTTTTGTTTTAAACAATATTCCCTGTGCCATTCTGGTATAAAATTGCAACAGAAATATTAATTTCAGTGCAACGCTTGCATAAATGAATGCCTACTCTTATTGTCTACTCCTGATACAGCTGAGATGACTAACATTCCATATCATAACAACGATTATGTTACTATTGTTACCTAAATCAAGCATTATCAATTGTTACCTAAATTAAGCATTATTATCACAATTTTTGTTGTGATATTAATATGGTTATGCAAACAGTTCAGTGTTAATGTATTTACTATTTCTTATTAAGGATCATAGGCAGCAAGGTAAAGAGGGATATAATAATTATATTAACTGACTGAACAGATCAGTTTAAGACATGGTGTGTCCTAAGGAATAAGGAACAATAACTGTGATTACAGAAAAATGTCTTTGTGGTAATTTATAAGCCACAATAATTAAGTTAATACAATATGCTAGGCCAAAAGCAAATAAAATTATGACTTAAGGTCATTGTTAAGAGTAACACAGAGATTTGACCTTGTTTTTTATTTAGCATTCCAAAGAAAAAATAACAGTAATATATTGGAAGCAAGACTTTATGGTTTATAGGTGGTTTGGTCAGATAATTAAATATTGAACTATAATGTGATTTTTGCTTGATACAGTGTCTGAATCTAGCCATTGTTTGTGTATTGTTCAGCAAATCAGTGCAATCAAGTATACTGAGTAATGCTAATCACCATTTTTCACACTAGCCTATTTTACAGGATTATAATTAGCCGGTTCAGTCATGTTTACCTAAAGATTATGATATTAATATAGTGCCTTTATATTATTTCACACAGCAGTTTTAGTGAAGTCTCTGCATTTTCAGCTGTGTTGATTAACATATTAAGTGATACATGATACACATATATTAAAGCATTCTGAATGCAACTGTTATAAAATGTCTACAGAAATTAAATGTATAATTTGATTTTGTTTTCTTTTAAGCTTAATTCAGTTTTTTAGTAAAATGAAAAAATGGATGGACATGTCAAACCTGTGTCAAGAATTTCGAGAGAGAGTAGAGAAGTTGGAGAGAAACTTTGAAGTGTCCACAGTAATATTCAAAAAATATACCCCAATTT
Source organism: Boaedon fuliginosus (assembly GCA_027560395.1). Taxonomy (NCBI): domain Eukaryota; kingdom Metazoa; phylum Chordata; class Lepidosauria; order Squamata; family Lamprophiidae; genus Boaedon; species Boaedon fuliginosus. The sequence goes on from JANHGC010003564.1 coordinate 166,133, forward strand.
TTTTAGATATATTTAAAAATCCTTATGAAGAACAACCTAAATTTCAAAGAAGCAGGAAACAAAGGTAAGATGTTCAAAGGTTTTGTTGTATTTTGGATTTCATGTTGCTAAAAACAGTAAAGTAGCAATGGAAATATATAATATTATAAAATTCCTTGGTTTGCTTCTTGGCAGACTCCAGGCACATCTTTCTCAATGTAGCTGAAAAAGTAAAGGGCTTGTGTAATATGGTGTTAACCTTTTAATGGAATATTGTATGTATAAAAACATGGATACAATATGATTGGTATGGTAGCAGATGCTTGATCATACTAAAATGGTGTGTTAAGTTGCTATAATCATTTATGGTCCTTCTTAAATTTAATAGAATCTAAGTCTTCTGTGTGATTTTCAGTAATTCTAAGTAATAATTTAGAACTAAAATGAGACTTCTCTTCCAATAGACGGGTACCATGTAGTGCTAAAGATCTATTCAACTTCTGCTGGACTCTATTTGTCTACGCAAAGGGTAATTTATAATGGCTTAACTTTATTGCCTGTTTTTTATTACATTTTTTAGCTGTATCGTTAAATGACTTGATGTATTCTGTTTTAAAGGCAATTTCAGTATGATTGGAGATGATCTAGTGAATTCATATCATTTACTTTTATGCTGCTTGGATATGATTTTTGCAAATGCACTTTTGTGTCCATATAAAAAAGATTTAATAAATCCATCTTTCAAAGGTACGTTCCTTATTATCTTCTCCTCACTACAATGCAAAGTTTTAATTTGTTTTTAGAAATGAATACATGCTAAATTTATGGGACTTTTCTTTTCTTTTTTCAAAGGTTTGCCAGAAGACTTTCATACAACAGGCTCCAGAACTTCTGAAAGACCACCATGCATTATTTCTACACTGTGTGAATTACATGATGGACTTTTGGTAGATGCCAAAGGCATAAAAGAACATTACTTTAAGCCATATATTTCAAAGCTCTATGATAGGAAGGTATACAATCAAAAGTAATTACTAATCATGTAATTGTGTTTAAAGTTTTCATTGCTAGGAAAAACATTTTTTTTCTGGAATGTTCATTTTAAATGAATGCTTGGAAATGTACTGTCAAAGTTTTAACTATGAAACTACAATCTTTTAACTCTTATATGTTGTATTTACCTTCTCCCCCCAAAACATTTTTCTATTGCCTTTGATCAGAAGTTAGAAACACTCTGCCTGTTGTACTTCTTAGCGCTATCAAGCAATTCAACTCTTGCAAACAACCTTTCTACCACCACTGTTACACAATCTTAGTGTATTACAATATGGCATCTTCACCAACATATTTTCTAGAAGTATGGACTTCTGGAACTCCCAGTATACTCCATGAGTATTGCGGTAGTTGAGAATTCTGAGAGTTCTAGGACAATAAAGGTGAACAGTGCTTATGTTAAAATTAATAGTTAAAATTAAGGAAACGTTAGGTCTGGTATTTGATTATGATTTCTCTATGAAGGCATCTACGAAGAAAGCATCTGTTTCTAAAGTTACCAGTGTGGGTTCTGTTTAGTAACAGTATGGGTACAGGTAGTCCTTGACACATACAACAGTTCATTTAGTGAGGTGGCAACTGCACTGAAAAAAGCGACTTATGATGTTTTTCACACTTAGAACCATTGCAGCATCCCCATGGTGACATGTTCAAAATTCAGACGGTTGGTAACTGACTCACATTTATGACAGTTGCCATGGCCTGGGGACATGTGATCAACTTTTGCAGGCTTCTCAAGCAAAGTCAGTGGGGAAGCCAGGTTCACTTAACAACCATGTTTACTAAATTAACCACTGTGGTGATTCACTTAACAACTGTGGCAAGAAAAATCATAAAATGGGGCAAAACTCACTTAACAAATGCTTTGCTTAGCAACAGAAATTTTGGGATCAATTGTGATCATAAGTCAAGGACTACCTGTATTGCAATCCAATTCTGACGTCCAGAGAATAAGTGCTTATTTATTTACTATCTTAGTTTTTGAATGTAGCAGGTCTCTAGGAGCACATTTACCTTCACAATAAAGTATTAATTATGACATAATAAACCAGAAGCTTATGAGCTTTGCATGAGTGGATAAAGAAATTACGAAACTAGAATTGAATATTGCTTTCTTTTATTAAACTTTTTTAAAGTTACCCGAACTACAACTAACTACTTAGGCTATCAGAAAATAGTCTGATACCTTGTTTTTGTTTATCTGTTTCTGCTTTTCTAATAATTTTAGATTTTAAAAGGAGATTGTCTTTTGGATCCAAGCAACTTTGTAAATAACAAGTAAGTGTTTTTTTTTTTAATTTTATTATTTTTCAAAAACAGAATAGAATTAAAACATCTCTTTGATCCAGACAGAGTCCGATGGATTTCACATGACAATCTTTCATCTTAAATATACATCTTTTTATCAATTTTTTATTACATTCTCACTACATAATATCGTTAAAATTTATCTGTTTCTCCCCACCTCCTCATATATTTCACTTCATTTAAGATTTAAAAAAATTCAGTAATTCACAGTAGTATGCAATATTTCATTAAAGAATTTAAGACATATTGTTATTTAAAAATAAACTTATTCTCGTTAATTACTTATTTGTTTAAAAAAGGTTTTCTATCAAATACTATGATAAAACAAATTTTAAAACATACTGCCCTTTATAATTATCATAATAAATTTCAAGTATTCTTCATCTCATCTTTGCCTCTTTGTTAAGTCCATTTCCCTTATCAGTCCAACTTGCTTTTGTAAATCTCTTCCTTTAAAGCTGATCTTTCGTTTTTTCTCCTCCATTGTGCTCTTTGGGGACCTCGATCCTCCTTTCTTTGATAGATGTCTTCTCTGGACTTGTGGATTGGCCAATGTTTCCTTCTGTTCTGTTCAATTGCTCCTGGGGCTCTATGTCTAAAAAAAATACCTGGTGTCTGTCTTTGCATTACGAGTCTTGGGTGCCATTTTCTTGCCTTTTTCCACATCCGCAATCAGTTGGTCTCCTCTTGAGTCTCCCTTCTCCACCTCTCCTCAGTCCAATTGCTCCATTTGCTCTGGTAAATTGGTTTCTTCTTTTGTAATTTCTTTATTATTGATTATTTTGTCCATTTTCTCTAGCATCCTATTAGCAATCTCCTGAATCTCATCCAGTCCGTTTAAAATTGCTGCGCAATGAACTTTTGCGGCTTCACAAGTATCTACCGGTTTTGCAGTCGCCATTTCTCCCCACCGGCTCTTAGCGACAAATTTCCCCCAAAATTTTTAAAGTCCAGGATCGCTTCTAGGATTTACCAGGCTGCTCTCTTCCAAGTTCGTACCCACAGTCTAAGCCACGTAGATATTTAAAAAGAAACACTTCGCAAAGAGTCACTGTTTGCGCTCAGTTTAACTTCGCCGCTTATCAATTCTCTGCGACTTTCTTATCCCACCTTCCAATCAGGGGTTTCAAATGCTATAGGTCTCATCTCACCTAATCGGTGAGCTCCACCTGGCTTTTCTTCTCCTCCAGCTCAAATCTTATTTCCCGGAAGGTCCCGACTTGGGGCCACCATTTTGTGACCTTCGGTACCGGCTGTCAGCTTCAGGGCTGCTGCTTGGAGGGGAGAGGATTGCGGGTCCCCTCAACCCCCCTGCGTAAATCCCTATTGCTTCGCCTCCCCTCCAGGGAGACTTAGGTACCTGTAGGGACCTTCAGGCCAGCCGCTTGGTACGGATTTGCAGAGCTTGCAAATTCCGTGACCCCGTTGCTGGAAGTCCAAGCAGAAGTCCCAAGTAAGTGTTTTGCTTAATCACACTGTTTAAAGTATATGTCAGTCACTCGTGTCTCTTGTTCTGATAAGAAAAAACCTCAAGACCCAAATTCCGATAGCCTTTCTTGATTCGATCAATAGAGCACAGAGTAACGAAGACAAGGCGAACCTTGGAAAGATTAATGTCAGGCTCGGACAGGAAAAGGAGACTTTTATGCAACACCTCCGATAACGCCCTTTTACACTTCCCTTTTACACTTCCGAGCCTTAAAGGGAAGTAATTGTTCATAGTCCTGTTCCTCTGCTAGAGTAGTTCCAATGTGTCAGGAGCCTGACAGGCGGCTCCTCCTACCAGGAGTCCACCTGTAAGACAGAAGAACAAGTGAGAAACTTTAAGGGGGGCTATGCGCGTTCTCTGGATACCTACAATGGAAATGATAGATCAATTGGGAAGCATGCATATCAGATGATGCCACCCAGGAGTTTTCACTGTTCGGATATCCCTTCCAATGCACTAGATATTGTAACACTCCTTGATGTATATGGGAATTCAAAATCCCATCCACTTCGTACTAGTTACCTGTTATCGGGGCCAGGTTTAGACTTTCGCACATCAAGTTGTTTGAATAACAATTATGGTAGCTGTTGGAATAATTGCTCACTGGATTTTTAAAACTAATGTGTTTACTGTTGTCTCTGGGATATATGGTGAATTGCTGTTGGGGAGTATTTATGAATGTTATGTGAAAACCATATTATAATTACCTTGAGCAGGTTACAGATAGGATTTAAGGAATTTCTTTATGTTAGATTTCTAGTCCTATAAATAGAAAACTTTGAAACAACCCCATTTAATCAGAGTATTTCCAGCATCATGAAAAAAGATTGGAGTTTTAAAGATCTTTATGTAATACAATTGTGGGTGCTTCATTTCCCCTGCTATCACATCGGTTTATTCTTTTTTTTAATCAGCAGGAAGATAAGGAAAAATAAAATTGAATATATGTTAATGAGGAATAATGAATCAACATTACATATTGCTTGTTTTTTCAGCAAAGCCCTCAATAAAGAATATGAAGAATATGTTCTCACAAAAGGTGATTTTGATGAAAGGGTTTTCTTGGGAGCAGATGCAGAAGAAGAAATTGGAACACCTCAAAAATGTTGTGCAGCTACATCATGCGGGACTATAAGAGCTCATGTTGAATGTCATCTTCAACAACATTTTGAGGTAAATTAAGTTTTGTTTTAAACAAATGCATTTGTTATAGTATTGAAGAATAACCGGGATGGAATATTTTTAGCCTAGTCATTAATCAACTGACATGGCAAGGAGTTATAAAAAAATTAGAAAAAAAATTCTGTGGTGCTTTCATATCAATTTTGGCACAAAAGACCTGCCATGGGAAAGTCTGAGAATGAATCTGTTGTAATGCTGTAATATTGTGTCTCTGCACAATATCAATGATTTCTGAATTTCTATTTGTAATTGTTAAATTTTATATAGTGGTGTTGGTCTATACAGTTGGCTAAAACAATTTAAACAAATTTAATTTGACTTTCAGAAAAGATCCTTTGCACCATCAACCCCTTTAACTGGCAGGAGTTACTTGAAAGAGAAGGAATCAGTAATTACACCAGTTGCTTCTGCAACACAGAGTGTGAGCCGGTTACAAAGTATTGTAGCAGGGTTGAAAAATGCACCAAGTGAACAGCTTGTAGCTATTTTTGAGTAAGTTGTATTGTATTTGCTTTATGTTGCTCATATCTCTAACTTCTGTCTTTCATTTTTCTGATGATATCTTGGAACATTTGATATTTTATTTGATAATAAACAACCATGCTATGTTTCCTGAATTGTAACCTCAAATGTTACAGGGCAAATTAAGCATCTACTTATTAAAATGATCATGGGAAACTTCTTGTTTGTAAAGTTTATTATTTTAAAAAATATTACATCATCTGTAATTAGTTTGAATGCATATTAATGTTTTGTTTTAAACAAGATGCTATTTGCTAATCACGTTTAAAGTATGTCTTTTTATGTTCCACTATAGATCATGTATACGGAATCCTATGGAGAATATCCTGAAAGGAGTGAAAAAGATAGGTGATATTTTCCGTCAGAATTATACTCTGTCCGTCAATGATCAACTGGTATGCCATTTAGGTAAGAATATGAAAAATATTATATATCGCAAAGGCAAAGCTATTAAAAGAATATTTCTCTCTTCGGTCTCAGAGATACATATTGAATTAATTAACAGTTAATTAACTGCATAGAACGTGGGAAAATACATATTGTTGGTCCCAGTTTTGATGAAAGGAACAAATACTACCATAAAAATACAAACTTTATTTCACAGATGACTCTGATCATTCTCTATATTATAACTTAAAGGTGATCAAGGTTTCTCCCCTGCCAGGTAACTTATAGGTATAAATTATTTCAAAAGAAGACTTAAATCATTCGAGAATTTTTATATTCCTCTGAAGAGTCTGGGAATGAAATAGTTCCACTAAAATTGCTTATTCTCATGAAAATCCTTGTCTAGAATTAGAAAATTATCTAGTAAATTTGTTCCCTTTTGTTAGTTTTATAGAAATAAATTACAAAATAATGATTAATTTTCTAGAGTACAAACAGGACTAAAGACAGTTCTAGAATTTGGTGACCTCTAAATCTAATAAATATTAATTATATAATATTAAAGCATCCTGTCATGATGATTGACAGGAAGGTGGTACAGAGAGTGGTGAAGATGGCAGAAAAGGTTATTGAAAGTTCACTTCCTTCTATCCAGGATATGGCATATCACTGATGCTTGACCAGGGTCCGCGGTATTGTCAGGGATGCTACGCGTCGTCTCCGTGACCAGTTTTCTTTGTTACCTTCTGGGAGGAGGCTTCACAGTTTTTGAAGCAGAACCATTAGATTCTGTAATAGCTTTGTACCATATAGTATCAACCTTGTTAACTCACAAGACTCTTTTCTACTATGTATATAATATGGATTATGATAAATATCTGTATGTATATTTATGTGTCTATCATATGCATATCTATGTGCATGTATGAGTATTATATAATAAATAATACCAAATTACTTACATAATAAGTAATAACAAATCTGGCATATATGCCACGGCTTTGATACTGGGTTTTTCTAACTATTATTAAATATCTCCTGCATTTACAGGTCTATGTTCATTTACATGAATGTAAATGCTATAAATAGTAGAATTATTACTACTTACTCTTTAAGATCTGAAGCCTTTAATGCTTTCTTGATCAATATAAAGATACATACTGTTTTATAGAAAAATTGCAGATAAACTGGACAAGCTTTTAAGTATTAACATTTTTATTTATGTATTTTATTTATTATTAATCATTAAACATCAGTATTTGATTTAATTTTCAGATTTCGCTCTTCACCGATTAAAATTGGCAGAAATTTTGTATTATAAAAGTTTAGAAACTATAATGATACAAGAAAAGAGAAGGCTTCCTGGCAAAGACATGTCTGTAAGTTCAGAACTATGGAGAAAAATACAATAGAATACTTAAAAAAATCAAACAGTTTCATAATTCACTTGTTATTTGCTTTAATTTTTTTCTCATTCTGAAAATATAATTTGGCTTAAATTTATACCAGGTTTTTTGATGGAGCACATACTGAGAAGAGCTCATAAATAAGTTTTAGCGTTTCTGGTTAAAAGCTTTGAGAAGAACTGGAGACGCTAACCTTGTCAATTTTTTGAGAAGCAACAAATTCTGTAGTTGAACCAAATATCAATATAAAATAGCTTGAGCACATCAGTCTTGGTTTATATTACTTTTCCTCCAGTTCATTTTCTCCTTTAGATCAGTGGTCCCCAATCTTTCCAGCTTGTCGGCATGGGGGGCGGGGAGAGTGTGGGGTGAGCGTGTGCATACAGCTCCATTGTTGTGAGTGGTGGGCATGGGCCCCCTACTTCCACAAATGGAGTTTCATGTATGAGCGGTTGGCCCATGCATTGCGCATGAAGCTCCACTCGCATGAGTGGTGGGCACTTGCACTCACATGCCAGGCTCTACTCGCGGAAGCAGAGTGGAGGGTATTTTTGTTTGTGCGCAGATGTCCACTCGCATGAATGGAGATTTTCTGCGTGGGCGCTTGCCGACCTGTGGCTTGCCAGGCATGCTTGCCTACCACTTGTGTGTGCTTTGGATGATAGTGTGTTTTAGGATAAAAGGTTATTTATTTATTTATTTATTTATTTACTTATTTACTTATTTACTTATTTATTTTGATTTATATAGGTTCCACTTTTATAAAATTTCTAGGAAAGAAGTACTCTGGATAAAGTTAATCTGTAGTAAGGAGACTTCATTTTGTATATGTACAAGATGCCCACAATGCATGATACAGATAGTCCTCGGCTTATAACCATTCATTTAGTAACCATTTGATGTTACTACAGCACTGAAAAAAAGGATTTTTGACCATTTTTCACACGACTGTTGCAGCATCCCCATATATCATGTGATCAAAATTTGAGTGCTTGACAACTTGACATGTATTTATGACAGTTGTATGTGATCACGAGCTGTCTTCTGGCAAGCAAAGTCAATGGGGGAAGCCAGATTCACTCAACAACTGCACGATCTATTTAACAACTCCAGTGATTCGCTTAATAACCATGGCAAAAAGGATCATAAAATGGGGCACAACTCATTTAACAACTTGCTTAACAATGGAAATTTTGGGCTCAATTGTGATCATAAGTTGAGGACTACTGTAACTCAATCTGTATGAAGTCTCCATGGTCTATCAAAAATGTTTAGTCCCTTTTTGGCATTTCTCACATCTTCTGGTATTTTTCACAGATTATTGTTGCTTCATTCAATTCACATGTGAATTATCCTATTTTTGAAACTGTATTTTATTGTGAAAAATGATCTTCAAAGCTATAATTCTCCAGAATCTACATGAACTGAAATATCCTTGAACAAATCTGTTTGGATGGGTTTCGCAAAGAAATTTCTTCCACAAAGAAATAAATAACATTGGGCTAAAGTTCTGTTGCTTCTCACAAATCTTGAAGGATTCCAAAATACCTCTTTTGGATGCTGTGTTAATAGCAGAGCCATTGTACTTAAAATTGCAAAGTAATATAAAAATGGATATTCTGATTCAGGAAGGCTCACAACATCATTTGTGAGTTATATAAATGCTACCACAAGGTAATATTAATGCCCTTTAAATGCTTGCTTTTTAGTGGATAATTCAAAAAGCAGGTACCATGTTTTATTAAATTTGAGGAGCGGGATGAAAAACTAGATTGCAGAGCTCAAAATAATTGAGTACTATCATTCCATTGAGTTTATATATATATATATATGTATGTATGTATGTATATATATATATTTTCGCGGGTGTTTGTATGTAAGTCTCTAGTTATTCGGGTTTTTTCCCACGTAGAATTGGAAGAATCTTGGCGACCTTTCGACGAGGTCACACTCGTCATCTTCAGGCTGGTCTTCAGGCTTCAGGCTGGTACCTTCCGCTTCGGGCTTCTGG
>JANHGC010003564.1:191820-205997 GCA_027560395.1 Boaedon fuliginosus
GTCAATTACTGGTCAGCTGTAGCTCGACCTCTTCCCTTCCTATGTTGCTGCTGTCTTCTGAGCAGCCTCCGAGTTCTTGCATCTCTCAGAGCCTCCTCCCCACTGCTATTAGACACCAACAGCTCCTGATAACTGGTGGAGGGACCAGCATCTGGCATGGTGTCCACAGCCGACATCTCCCTTCTGTTCGATTCTAACTCCACATCTCCCTCGGAGTCAGACTCGTCTGCTAGCTCTGCATTGGGCTTAATTCAACCATGTACCTCGGGGACGTAGTTATCTTGGTTGGTCATCAAAAGAAAGCCTCCATCATCGAGAATGACACAGTCGATGTGCTAGCAGAAAGAAGAACCATAGGATGTAACTCAATAATCGATTTGAAAGTTACCTTCCAGTTCAATACAGGCAGCCCTCGACTTACAACCGAAATCGAGCCCAACGTTTCGGCTGCTAAATTTGTCCCATTTTACGACCCGCCTTGCCACGGTTGTTAAGTGGGTCCCCGCCACTCTTAGGTTAGCGACACAGATGGTGAAGTGAATCTGGCTTCCCCGTGGTCAGAAGGTCGCAAAAGGGGGTCGCAGGACCCCCGGTGACACGGCAACCATCGTAAGTATGAATCAGTTGCCGAGCGCCTGAATTTTGATCGCATGATCCTGGGGACGCTGCCATGATTGTACGAAAAGGGGTCGTAAGTCACTTTTCTTCAGTGTCTTTAATTGGAACAGTCACTAAGCGAACTGTTGCGAGTCGAGGACTACCTGTATAAACAGAGACATAATAATGCAGGTTTTTGTAATGCATTTTGTCTGCGCTGTTCTCTCCTTCTCTCCACTCTCCGTGCTCAAGGATCAGGAGGGGGCGGTCCTTGCTCATCACCTGGGCTCTGTCTCTCCTGTTCCCTGCTTAGCCTCCCCTGGTCATCCTGCCCCCGTTCGTCCCTGCCTACAAGCCGTCCCAATCCTGAAGAGTCCTGGCCTGACTCAGCTTGCTCCTCCCCGTTTTCCTCCAAAGCCAAAAAGGCCACCCCCTCAATCTCTGTCGGCTCCAGTTCCATCTCATCTTCCTCCACAGATTCAGGCTCCGACGGGGGCATGATACACCACTAGAGAGAAGTACAATGCTCCAGCACAAATCCGAAAGTTCAGAAGACAAAACTTCCGGTCCCAGTGACCAACCCAGATTGGATCCTGCAAAGATCTTAATGCTTAATGCTGACATGGCTGCTTTGTGAGTCCAAAACCACATGACATATTTGTCCCGTTCTAAACCTTTAAAACAGATGAGATGTTAATGATGCGTTTATTTGGCTGAAGGAAATAATCTATTGCACCTCTTACCGGACTGTTCTTTTCACACCCGCAAAGCTCACTCCCACTTTTGCACTGGAAAAAAAAATGCAAGAAACGGCGCATTCATCAAACCATTCCCCTTTCGAAAACAACGAAGGCAGACTACGCATGGCATTATCCAAGCTGGGGGACAGTTTCCCAAGATTAAGCAGATGCTGGACCCAGAAACCCATATATTCTTATTTTTTACCGCTCTTATGGCGGAGAGAGCAACCTTCTCTTTGGTTACCCTGAAAAAGCCTTGAGCTGCACCATGGATAATAAAATGAGGACATCTGAAAAAAAAAATGTTTTCGGCTTCATATTCAGAAGGTCTCACCCGAAGGTCTAAAACAGGGGTGTCAAACTCAAGGCCTCAGATCCAGCTTGCAGGATGCCCAAAAATGGGCCCAAACCGGGCTAAAAGTGGGCCACAAATAGGCCAAAATGGGGTGAAAAACAGGGTGTAAAACAGGACAAAAGCAAGCCAAAAACAGGCCAAAAATGGGCTGGAAAATGGGCTGAAAACAGCCAAAAATAGGTTCAAAACAGGTCAAAAATGCATCCGTCCCGCCCCCACCCACTGCCCCGCAGAGGAGAACTACAATGCTGATCCAGCCCTCGAAAAAATCCAGTTTGACACCTCCCCGATCGAGAAGGAGAACCAGATCTTCAAGCTTTATGGAACCTCAACCCCATGGCGGAAGCCGAACAGGCTTTGCTTCAGTATTTCTACGGTTTTTAGAGAAGCAGAGCCGCTAAGATTGCCCGAAGAAGCTCTGGGAAAACGGGAGGGTGAAGGAAGCCGACGAAACTCACCTGATCTTTTGTGGTGATGGTAGTGAAATTTCTCATCCAGCTGTTCAGGTTGATTTTTACTCCCACAACTGACAAGAAATACACACCAGGTGAGGAAAAAAAATACATGTATCGGCATTGCAAACCTCACTACTACCCCCACACCCCCTCCTTAGAAGATTCTGAATGCCGGCTTTGTCTTACGGACATTGAGATTATTATTATGGTCAACAACGAGTTATATTTCTGCGTGGGAGGACGGTCCCGTTCTTTCCTACCTGCTGGTTTTAGAAGTTTCCCGTTCACGGTGATCTTCACAGCCTTGCTTACCATGATCCCATCTTCATAGATGCTTCCTGAGGATTCAGAAACAGAAAATAGAGCTGACTCGCCATTAGGACACGTCTCTGTTATCAGCAGCACCGACAGCCCTCGGATACACCGGTCCATCATTCATCCGCCTTATTTTGTATTTCTTCTTTTCTCCTGTTCAGATTATCTCCCAAATGACATCATTCTACCCACAGCTGTATTTGAACACTAAGCAAAAAGGAGTTTGTTACTGATTAGTTTGCTAAGATTTAGGTGGGCTCTGTGATATCAATCAGAAAACCAGGTGCCCACAAATAAAATTATCCCGAATAATAATGATCATTATTTGGACATGAGCAGAAAATTTCTGCCTGGGAATCTACTTAGTAGAAATATCAACTTTCAAGGATTTTTTTTCCCCCAACGTGAAAGTTTAGATTCAGTGTGGCTTTCCACAAATCTACCAGTATAAATTGATAAATTTATAGGGAGAATGACAGCCTTTATGTATCCTTTTTTCCTCCTTTCCGATTTATCTAAAATTGCACCTTTGTGTAACAGTTGCGCACTGCTATCCAGAATAGGTACTGCAACAGATCAGTGTTAACTACAAACAATTGCAGAATAGAAGATTACTGTTGAAATTTTTGTTTGCGATATAAAAAAATTATCCGTTTAGCTGTGATGGCACAGTGGGTTGGAATGCAGTACTGCAGGCTAAACTCTGCCCACTGTCAAGAGTCTGATCCTGACCGGCTCAAGGTTGACTCAGCCTTCCGTCCTTCTGTGGTCCCAGAAAATGGGGACCCAGATTGTTGGTGGCAAGAGGCTGACTCTGCAAACACTTAAGAGAGGGCTGTGAAGCGCTGAGAAGTGGTATTATGTCTAAGGGCTATTGCTATCTTGTTTATCATTTCATTTAGAAAGCATCTTGCTTGCTTTGCACTGCCTCAATCCAATCCAGACTGTTAACTCACTGTAGTTTATTTATTTATTTTATTTATTAGATTTATATCCCGCCTCTCTTCACCCCTTTCGGTGAATATCTAGTTCTCCTAGATATCATCCCACATGCCATTCATGAACTGGGTCTGAACTATATTTATAAACTTTCTTTTTTAAAAAATGATTACAATAGGAGCTGCACTGCCGAAGGAGATCGTGACTATTCTGCGCGCCCAGCGACTTACGGTTGAAGAATGGAGCTGCAAAGATATAATTTTCATTATCTAAACTCCTTTTGTAGAAGCTCTGTTCGTAGGTTTCCGCATTTTCAGTCCAATATTCGCCTGCACTAAACATAAGACACGGATATTAATTTTTTGATTGTAATTCACTGGAGTTTCTTGTTTGTTTCTTTAAACGCTAGTAAGGCGGTTGTTAAGGCAGAGAGCCAGGGTGGTGAGCTTGGCAAAGCCACTCAGAAGGTAATAATAGGACAATAGGTACAGAAAAAGGAGGTTTTAAGCCCAGGGAGACGGGGAAGGGTTTAAAAAGAGCCTCAGATGGGGTTCCTTCCAACTCTCTGGAGAATAAATAATAAAATAAAATAAAAAGGGGTTGAGAAAGACTGAGCAGCAGCACGAGTGATGTGAGCAAGCTTCTTTTTTTCTAACCCCTGGGTGGCGTTTTGCCCGATTTATTTTTTCTTTTCTGAGAGTGAGACTTGACAGATCGACATATTCTTTTGCTTACTTTGAAGATCTAAACCAGGGCATCGTGCCACGTACTCTACGGGGGGTATCACTTTTTAGAGGAAGCGTTTCTCAAATTGATCCCTGCTGAGATGTTGTATCCAGAGGGATCAACTTATTGCGCCACCCCAAGGTTTTAATTGTTTGTTCCCACCATGTCAGTGGGACCTTGCAGGAATTCTGGCCTCAAATCAGATGACTGAGCACATGGCTTGTTAGCAAAGTCACCACCACTGGAGATTAAATGACCCCCCCCCTGCACCCTGTTCATGGGTGAGGGTCACATGTGCATGTGCAGGGGGTGGGTTGCGCATGCATGCATGGCAGAGGCCTGGAAATCAGCTGGCCAGCCAGAGGCACATGCACATGCCCAGTGGAGCTGAACTGGGTGATGGCTCACGTGCCAGGTGACATGGCTCCACGTGCCACTTTGGGCACGCGTGCCATAGGTTCGCCATCACGGTTCTAGGTAAAATAGAACGGATAAACACGAGGTCCCTTCTCTTAAACATTGTCATCTAGGGACCTAAGCAGGACACCTTTTAAAATGAATTAAAAGAGTGTGCTATTGGTTTAATCCAAAATTGGTAGAAACGACTGTATTCCAATATCTTAAAACCACCATTAACTCTGTCCAAAACATAGGTTCCAACATGATAAAAAGGCCATTTTTTCCCCAATGAAAACATTTATATGTTTATAAACATTCTATTATGCTGATTATTTAAAATGAATTTTATAGAATTAGTGTTTCAGTTACTCACCTTGTTTCCTATTGGATGATGTCCTGACTTTTGGTTTGTACTGCCCGTGGACAAGTAGCAGTAATATCAGGCCTGCTTTTGTTCTGGTTACATCCGTGCAACAATTGTTGGCTGAGACTGTAAATCATTGATGAAGAAATGGCTCTAATTGCTTCTAGTCCTGCCTCTGGAACTCACCTCCACCTCCAGAAACAATCATTTCATTTACCTCCTAATGTTAATTGATCATTGCTAATGTCTGAATAATATTGGAATTGAAATCACCTGACAATTATCTTGCTTTCTCTATCTTCCTGTGAATTGTCTTGCTTAGGTTACAGTATAGCGAGCTTTTAGGTAAGTAGATTAGGAGGTTGGAACTCAGGTTGAACTCTGTTTGCTATGAGGTTCTTCACTGGGTGAGTTTGGGCTATTATTGAAATTTTTTTGTAGCCTAATCCTATAAGACAGATGATATATTAAGTTTAAAATTGATGTCCAGCGTAGCTTACATACAGGCAATCTTTACTTATTACTGTCTTAGAAATATGACTCTAGAAATGAATTGCTAGAAAATATAATTCAAAATTATCTGAAGGGTCCTTGGTGCTCTCTGAATTTGCTTGTTTTCTTGCAGGCATTTCATTGCCAAGATAACATCATCAGTGTTAGTAGCTTGTTGTCAGTTTATATTCTAGTGGCGTGCCCTGTAAGTGTTCAAATATCATTTACTAAAACCGATGTTTACTTGGAATGTATTATGATAATTATATTAATTTATGATCAATCTGTAGGATTTTAAGTACAATTTTAGGAGTTTGGCTATAAAAATAATTACACTGGGTGATACAGTAGAGATTTTGCAGAGGTTTGGAAACTAACCAGGGTCAGGTGTGGGATGGGAGACAGCTAGGCTAAATTGTGTTGGAATTGTATTCTGTGACAAGTTTGTCATGAATTGGGATCAAAGAAACAACACGATGAAAAATTAAGTACTTTATTTTCAAGAATGATGACAACAGCCCATTAAATGGACTGTAGAGCCCCCTCCCCATCCATTTAGCATACATTACATGCCCTACAATCAGCCCTCCTATAGAATATCACTCCCTTACTCAGTTACTCCTTTCTTGTATCAATATCTTGTATCAATATCTTTCTGTATGAGGGATTTCCTTCCCTTCTTCCTTGCTAGGGCCTCTAACTTTTCTGAGAATACTTTTATCTAAAGTGAAGCTATCCTTGGAATGCATGTCTTACCTCATTTCCTTGAGTAAGCTATCTTCAAGGCTTGTGAAAAGTAAGAAGGCCAACAATATCTTAGAAAACAAAGTGAGACGTGGCTTCAGAATCTTAAAAGTGTAATTGTCAGCTGCTTGCTTGTGCTTCGCTACTTTTTTGTAACAGACTGCCATGAATTATGGGAAGTGGTGAAGCAAGGGGGAAAAGGAAAGTGAATGCTGTATCTCTCGGAATTTCTGCTTCAAAGTCATCTGGCATACCAGCTGCATACCAATCTGTGCTTGGACAGGCCTGCTTGTACCTCACTGGCAGCACGGGGGTGGGCAATGGGAGGTAGTTAAGGGAGGGAAAAGTTGAATTTAAGAGATTTTGGCACCTGATTCTCAGTTCTGGCTATGCACTACTGCAGTGCACTCTATACCTGTCAGATCCATAAAGTGATACTGCCATTCAATTGGGAGAAGGGGGGGACCTTGAACGTAATTCTTTTCTATTACCTTTGACAACTGCATTTTATAACTTGTATCCTGGCGCCTGAGCGCCCTGAGGTTTTCTCACTTTTCGGGGATTGTCTTAAGGGGGAGGGCCGTGTGGGATTTTTCCACTCTGAGAGACAGTGGAAGATAACCTTGGGAATGGCTGCTTATCTGTTTCTCAGGACAGCCATTGCAATAACATCTTCACACCTGTGGATTGGCTGAATCTGCATTCTGGCTAAAGGGAGGGATCCCTACTGCCTTAACTCTGCTTGTTTTGTTTAAGGGAATTCACAAACTTCTGCGCAATAAAAGTTTGAAATACTTACAGTAGTTTCAAGAGTTTTCACTTTCTTGAGTTAGGAGGAGAGGCAGATCCTTACAATACCTTTCTCAACAAATGAAGCCAAGGATCATTTGTAGTTAGAGGTTTAAGTTTGTGGCAGGTTGGACAGTAATCCTTTAATCAAATATCCTAATATGTAAAAAAAAAAACTTAATAACTGGCAGGTGAACATTTCAGAAGAAGGAAATGGAAAACTTACTTCTGTACTGTTATCAAAAAATTGCGTGGACTTGTCCATGAAATAGGCAAAAAAGAAGATCATTGCAAAGGAGATTAATATGTAGAAACATGTTATAATCAAACTACATGCGATAGACAAGAATATATTGTTATATATTCACTTGGATTCCCTGTTGCATAGTAAGCATGATCTGCTCTGATACTGATGTTAGAGGGTGTGCCCAATAAGCTTTGTGAATTGAGTTGAATCTAGAAGGCTGTGATACGTGACAGTCTGGCATAGAATTGCTTGCTCTGCTCAGTAAGTTGTTCTTATCTCATAAGTAAGCCAGATCAAACTACCATGCAATTAGCAAATCTTCAGGGCACTGGCAAGACTTTACGCTCTTCAACAGCTTGAAAAGTATTTTAACAATTTTAAATTAGTTTTAATATATAACGAATTATCTTTTGTATCATTTTTGTTGTTGTGAGCTGCCAGGAGTCCCTCTGGGAATCGGGTGGCCTATAAATTACATTAAGATAAAATAAAGAAATAAATATGTAGCTTCCTTCCTGTATCCACAGGGAAGTTTTGGAAAGTATATTGGAGGTCTTTTGGTTATGCTAATGTAACCAAATGTAATATTCAGGTTTTTCTATATTTAGGGAACGAGAAGAATCACTCCATTACAGTAATATTTAATGATTTTAAATTAGTTTTAATATATAACAAATTATCTTTTGTATCATTTTTTGTTGTTGTGAGCCACCCAGAGTCCCACTGGGAATTGGGTGGCCTATAAATTACATTTTTTTAAAAATGAAAGATTAATTCACAGGATATATGTGCCTTTAATTATCATTATTAAATGTTTATGTTGCCTGACTCTCAATAAACTACTAACATGGATTAGTAGTCTCTTCATACACTATGTTTTCATGGCTTCTCTGAAGAATTTGTAATTGCATGAATCAAAGCAATACTGTATTTCAGGTTTATTAATGTATATATTAATTGTAGTCCTGTAGTCAGATTAATATAACCTGCCATATAATTTCAAAGTGACAATTTCAGAAAGAAATGTTAATGTTTATGTGTTTAACTCCCTAGAACATAAAGTAACTGGTTCAACTGTACCATATCTCACTAAATCTGATCTTGAAAAAATGGGAATATGGTAAGCCACTTTTTTATCTATTCTAATTGAAGAGATTATAAGAATGTTATATCTTCTGCACCTGCATAGCCCTTTGTTGTTATTAGTTGCCTAAATACTATAATATACTTAAGTAACTTTAATTTTCAGATGCTGTTTTTCGGAAGATTTTTTTTATATTGCTTTGGTTCAGACAATAAATGGAAGATACCAAAAAAAATACAGGAAAAAATAAACAAACATAATACATACCAAACATTTAACATCCTCTGTTTTTAAACTTTGCTGATATCTTGCCCCCAGAAAATATAAATTTGTCTTCCTATTGTGATGATAGAGAGCTAATTCACAAATCATGTATCCAAAATGGCAAATCTGGAGTACAACTGTGTACATTGTGACAAGTTTCTCTAGTACATGCTGTATAATTTCATGGATAGTATACATTCAGACAGTACACTCGCATCTGTCTTTTGAATGAAAATGTTTTTATGATAACAAAGGTATACAATATGTAACTTTTGTTGGTGAGTAACAAAATAAAGTTTATCCCTGATGATACAGCATTGTGTGACCTTTTATTGCTAGTAATGTCTTATTTTTAAATAAGTCTTTATATTTTATCTTATCATCTAAGGACAATAGCATTGTCCTTTTAATGCTATTTATATTCTTACTTTGTTCTCTCTGTATTTTCTAATTTTACATCCCCTTTCTGTTTCCTGCACCCTGTTGTTTGTTTCTCTTGACCCCGTAACCTTATTTTTTTAACCATATCTTTTTTGTTAAGTACTGTTACCCAATCAAAGTTGTGCAAGTCTTTTCAGCCTCTCTGAGTCTCTTAGAGATTTGCTCGGAGGGACTTGCCTGTTTCCCTTGGTGAGCCAGCACTAAGTCAAACTAAGAAGCTTTTGACTTCTTGCTTTTGTCATTGTGGTTTAGGGGTGCCATACATCCTTGAATCAACAGTGCCATAAGCATCCTAACAATGGATACTGCTTTGTTGCAGGATGTAAATGAGGATATAATATGCATACCATTTTATAGTTACGCTGTGCAGAATATTGCTTGGGGTAAAAAGAGAAAATGAAATATGTATATGTTCTTATTAATAAAATTAATGTGGAAATAGAAATTTAACTTTTTTTTACAATAGGAATAAATGTATTTTTTTTCCTTCATGATGTTATCCTTTAAAAATGAGTGATTTATCACCATCGCTTTCTGCCAGAAGATATTTTGCTAAAAACTTCTGTAAAAATTCATGTCTTAGTAGCAGTTAATTTAGCTTCCATATTAACTTCATTACCAAATAGAATATTGAATTATTGTTTAAATCATATTATATGCTTCATTTTCAGTGCTGTAGGAGTGAAACAGAAGCTGCTAAATTGTTTGCGCAAACTGGCACAAAGTCAAAGTTACACTGATATAACAAAGGTGAACAAACACTTTCTTATTTATTATGTATGTCGAAAAAGGAATGTACCAAACAAAATTATCTTGTAATGTTACATTATTTTAATACTTAAGTCAGTTTATTTAACATTGGGAAACAAGCTACAATTCAATCCAAATTTCTAAATAGACTTGGAATTGAATCTCCTGGCCATAAAATAGCCTTGTTAGAATGTAACAGAGTTTTTAGACATTGTATAAGTGGTAGAGAATAGACATACTTTCATTTTCATATGTTTGTTTAGATGTTGTTTTACAGTTGTTAAACTACCTGATCTGTTTTCTGTCCTCCATTAATTTCCAAATCATTTTTATATAATTAAAAAGAATTGTCTATACAATTCAATGAACTTTAAAAGCAAAATTAATATGTGAAATAACAGTTGTTTTAAAAGGAAGTCACAGTAACAGAAGGCCATATCATATGAACGCATAGGACTGTGGTGGTTAGGACTCTGGGTTGATGACCTAGGAGTTCAAAAGGGAGCAATCGTGAATAGATAGATAGGTACCATTTTGGTGGGCACCTTAACGGGACATGAAAGGGGCCCCTAACTGGGCATCCCTCAGGCAACTGTAATTTTACCAGCTAATCTTTTTAATCTGGACAGGATGAGATTAAATGAACCAATGTTGTATTTTGAATTACGTGTCTCCAATATTTAGCTGAATCCCTATTAACATTCTTTCTGAAAGGATATATGGATGTCCACCACAAAAATTTATACTTTTTGTTAATTTAACTATAATTTTAAAATGATAAAAAATAATGGCCAACAGATGCTGAAATTGTCTTTCACTGATATTCATCAACTGGATATGCTAATTTCTTCTATGCCTCTGTGAGCACTGGAACATTTAATTTAGTGTAGTCTTAATAACTAACGTAAGTTATTTTACTAATTTGATATATTTGCTTGGAAAACATAAAGTAGCCTCCTACTTTATACATGATAATCCTACAAATCGGTCATCAAAGAAATCAACCCAGAGTGCTCATTTGAGACACAAATGATCAGATTTAAGTCATGCTTCAGACACATTATGGGAGCCTGAGCTCTCTGGAGAACTCTACAATGCTGGGAAGGGTGGAAAGAAAGAGGAAAGGAAGATGACCAGTGGCAAGACTTTACCATTGGAAGATTTAAATGACTAAGCTGAAGACAGAGTGCCTTGGAAAAAATATATGATCACTAAAAGTTAACATTGACTTGATAGCACATAATAAATCAATTGTTATAATAAACAAAGCAAAAAATTCTACACAACCAGAACAAAGTTAAGCAGAAAATCAGGTATTTAATTATATATGTAACTTTGAACACAGGAAAGATTATTGCAGGAAAATAAACACTTATTACCTGCAGTTCTCAAACTGGAGTTATGTTAAAGTGTCAGGTTCTCCTGATAATTGAGACCTGGTTTAAGCTTTCCCAGCAGCATCCAAATATGTCTTGTGACCTCTAATGCAAGAAAGGGAGGCCATAGATTTTTTAGTAAAACCAGAATCGAGTTCTCAGCAGGATACAAATGAGGACAAATATTAACTTTCTAAGTATGACCATATTATTTTGAGAATGACTTAAATTTTGTGAAGAAATGGAACTTTAGATTAGCCCAATGATAAAACTAGAGATCTGGAAAGTTAAAAATCCCTGCTTTAAAAAAAAAAAACAGGCTCCATACATTCCATAAGAACTTTCATAATATTTTTGTAACAGATAACTTTTTTAAAAAATCCTCCTTGCTCTGCAGATTTTATTTCCTGCCCCAAATCTGCTCAAGATGGTAAGAGAGTAGCCAACTATAGTAGTTTTGGGAATGGGAGAAAAAAGATAATAGCGAGTATTGAAATCATTAGCATAGGGTGGGTTGGTGTGTCAAACTGCATCATCATGGCGGCGTCATGTGACATATTACAACTTTTTTCCCCTTGGGGTGGGCAGCACGTGACGTGTACTGGCCTAGGGTTTTCAACTTTTGTTTTATATAGGTGGTTAATTTGTCCCAGTTGGTTTTCATTTGGGCTATTCATTATTTTTGAGTTAGGTCTTTAATTACTCTGTGTTTATCTTAATTTTTTAGAATTTAGAATTAGAAAAAAGCAATGTTCTTGATTGAAATATTATTCATTATAGATTAACTGATACTTTAAAGTTTTGTTTTGCTTTTTCCAGGTATTTAATGATCCAATCCATGGTCATATTGAAATGCATCCTCTTCTTGTTCGTATCATTGACACACCTCAATTTCAACGTCTACGATATATTAAACAGTTGGGTGGCACTTACTATGTTTTCCCAGGAGCATCGCACAATCGCTTTGAACATTCTCTTGGGTAAGGAGTACTGTTTACTTAGTTTATACACAGAAATTGCTTTTGTACAAGTAAAATTATTCTGCTAAATTTTGCTTTATGATGCCGCATATTTATATATACTTAAAATTTAGAATACATAATATTTTTCCTTAAACTTTGGGAATCACCACTAATAATTGTAGATGAAAAGAAAGACTACTTGGTTTATGTAGCCAGTGTCTTGAATATAATGCATTTTATTATGTTGAATACTATTAGTAAAATTAGGCTTTGTGTAGAGAGAATCTCTGTATTGTAGGGTTTGCATGGTCCATGGTGTTCTCTCATGCTCAAGAGAGAGAGGAAAGGTTTTCTTAATTTCTGCTTGAGCTGAAGAAAACTGGCTTCTACATAGTTTATATAAAATACAGGCAAGAATACGCAGATATTGTTTTGTCCCTTTAAAAATGAGGAAAAAAATATTCTTTCTTGTTTCACATTAAATTTCACATTTCATGTTGTTTAAAACAAAGATGAGTAACATGAAACATTCTCTATTATATAATATGGAAATTCAGAATTTAAATAAGCCTTATAGGTGAAAGTAAAGGTTCCCCTCGCACATATGTGCTAGTCGATTCCCAACTCTAGGGGGCGGTGCTCATCTCTGTTTCAAAGCCAAAGAGCCAGCGCTGAACGAAGACGTCTCCGTCTGATCGACAAACTCAGCGTCTTAGCCACTGTGCCACCGTGTCCCTTATAGCACACTTCATAATTGCATTGCGTTAGTAACTTAAATTCCTATTTTATTTATAAATCTTAAACTCAAGACATAGAAAAGTTAATTTCTTCCCTTTTTGGAAAAGCGTTAGTCATCTCGCAGGCCGTTTGGTGCAGGCATTGCAAGAACGACAACCTGAACTGAATATTGATCAGAGGGATATTCTCTGTGTTCAAATTGCTGGACTCTGTCATGACTTGGGTAAGGAAGTTCTTTGTTAATAAGTAATATGCATACATAAATATATTATACCATTTCAAACTATTTCTTGTGACAGTTTTAACAACTGTATTAAAAGAATAAATATGTAAAGTGTTTGATGTAAAGTGTCAGTATTTAAAATGTAGTTGCTGAGCTTAAAGTGGCTAAGGTTATACAAAGGGATTACAAAAGTCAATTTAATTATGAAATGCCTCAACTAGAATTCATTATTTTGACCCTTATCTACTAGTAATTCAATGTTTGTCAACCAATGGAATGGGCCTGAGGGAACACAGAAGTAGTCTAGGCAGGGTGACAGTCCATCTCCAAATCCTATGAAATAGATAAAAGGTCACAAGGCCCATCAAGTATGCTGAAGCAAGGAGAGCTAACCATCCACAAGAATATGTTTCTGCTGTTGCTGATTGGAGGTTTTCAGTCCAAAATAATTTATTTTGTTGTTGTTAGCTTTTTGCCACTCTTTATTTGGATATATAATTTTAATTTGGGCTTACAGTGGCAAATCTTATTTTTAGCCCCACCTGTCATTATTTTGTACAGGAAACTGTAAAGCTTATGAAATAGATTTTATCACAGTCACTGACCAGCAATCTATATATATAAAGCAGAGTGTGGGTGTGTATGTGTGTATGTTTGTATGTTTGTATCCATGCCTGCACCAGTCGCGCCCAAACGTGCCACGCAAATAACTTGCCCTCCTGAGACGAGCACTGTGGGGTTCACAAACGCTTTCGGAACTGTGCATGTGCAGAAGCCTCGCCAGCCACTGAGCCTGCCACAAGCTCTAATGTGCATTTGCAGATGGCTCTGCTTCTCAACTGGATACCCCCCACCAACAGCCCTTTTTCATTCAGAACCCTTCACACAGCAGGCAGCCTTCGCACTTTATGCCTGCTCCCCAGCCGCCGAGCCTGCCACAAGCTCTACTTCGTATTTGCAGACGGCTCTGCACACATCCACCAACAGCCCTTTTTCATTCTGAGCCCTTCACACAGCATTCCAACAATAAAATACCTGGGCAACGTTGGGTAATCAGCTAGTTAATAATAATATAATAATATATCAACAGAATTGGAAGGGACCTTGTAGGTCATCGAGTCCAACCTCCTGCCCAAGCAGGCAACCCCCTGCCCAAGCAGGAGACGGTTTGAATTTG